>PVHP010055446.1:0-10148 GCA_004024765.1 Zapus hudsonius | reverse complement strand
AAGCAGATCAAAGCCTAACTTATTCTAACTGCAATAAGGTTTTATTTCCTCTGCTAACATCACCATTTTCTCACAGACCCAGCCTGGCTGCATATCCGAGAGCTAAGCTTTAATATGCATCCGGATAAGAGCATGCTCATGCCTTTGTTCCTAACACACCTGTGCCCCCAGGAGGCAGGGGGGATGGCTGAAGGCCCTACATCCTGTTTACAAGTGCTAATGGGTTTTGCTCCTGCTGCCTGAGTTTTCGTGGCTGTGTTCCTGTTTGTTGAGCCCCCTTTGTGTAGGAGATAGGGCGGTGCAGCGCATCCCTAGATTGGATATAAGGTTGGATGTGAAAATAAAGTTTTGAGATCTGCCCACTGCAGCTGTCTCCCGAGACTCTCATCTCTCATTCGGCTCACGGCTATTCCAAGCCTCTGCTCGCCCAGTTTCTGTGGATGAACAGGGAGTTGATGCGCGCTGCAACCCCCTAAGTAACCCACGGACCCAGAACAAAATAGCTTTTGAATTGCTGTAATGAGGTTCTAATCAATTGACTACTAGGAGAACTATCAGTATTCAATTGAGGACATTAGGTACATTGAGTTCTGCCAATATTTGTATAGAAGGAATTCCTACTTCAAAGCACTTGATTGTAAGTCTCTTCTCTTTACTTTGGCAAACATAGATTTTTTTCAAAATTCTAAAAGCCCAGACATTAATCATTCTTAAGATACCTCTAAGTTTTGAAAGCTTTAAGACTAGACACAGATGGCTATCCTTATTCATTTTTTTTTAAATTTATTGTCCATAATGAGTTACAACATTTAGTGGGCAAACAATGAGTTGTTATCCCCAATTCCCCACTGCCCTCCCCTCCCCCCTCCACTGGATAACCTCCTCCATGGGTCGTCTGGATCAGTCCTTGTGACAGGGGACCATGGATAGCCTAGTATTCAGCCAGGTTCTCCTGGCCGTTCCTTATTCATTTTTAAAGACCATCAATCAAGGTGCTCCAGAGAAAATGATGGAGAGGTTTTGATAACTATTGGGACTAAAGGCAAAATTGCTAAGTAAATTAAATTGGTTCTGATTCTTCTCATTTCTTTTTCTGATCCTCTCTCTCACTTCCAGTTAGCCCCTCTATCACTCTACAGGACCGTGTGGTGCCTTTTGAGCACTGTAAATTCAAAGCAACCTACAATGCTCTCTTCAAAAAGATCTGATACTAAAAATCTGCCTTCTTACTCCTTCCTCCCCTCAAGCCTTTGTTCTCCCAGCTGACTAGCTCAGAGATAATAATTCTGGTTGTTACTTATAATTCATATTAAGGTGTGAATAACTAATGGACTCAAACTTCCTGAGCTAGCTATGTTCATTAGCTTTCCCTGAATCAATTCAAACCTTCTACATCTAGTTCAGTGGCCTTGAAAATGTTTTTTTAAAAATTTTTTATTGTCCATAATGAGTTACATTATTTAGTGGGCAAACAATGAGTTGTTACCCCCAATTCTCTGATGCTCCCCCTCCCCCTTCCCCAACCAGCTGGATGTCCTCCTCTGTGGGTCGTCTGGATCAGTCCTTGTGACAGGGGACCATGTATTCGGCCAGGTTCTCCTGGCCCTAGTATGTTGATACTGAGGGGTGCCATGCCTCTGGATAGTCTCCTCCACCACGGCTCTCACAATCTTTCTGTCCCCTCTTCCGCATAGTTCCCTGAGTCGTGTGGATGAGTATTAAGGCTGCTTTATTGTTGTGAGCTTAGGGGTCTTTGTGTCAAAAATCATTGGTTTCTGTCTCACTGGCTTATCCTGTGTTGACTGAATGTTGTGTGGGTCCCACTGGTTCATCCCATCATTCTCTGTGGGGTTAAGTGGGAACACCACGATATGACTGTGGTGGCTCCTCTCTTGCCAGGATCTCAGCTATCAGCGTACGGTCAGTTGGTAGGGTTAGATGGGGCCCAGCTCTCTTATTACATCCTGAAAAACACAAACATAATCTCGATCGGAGAGTGAGGTCAGTGTAGGTTAACAAATACACACCACTCCGGATTACCTAGATTCTATTTTTAGTAGCCTCCCTGTCAATTGCTCCCATAATGTATCTTGTCTTGGGAGCCCAAGAGTACGGGATCTGGTGCCTATTGCCCTGCAACCCAAATTCCAGACAAGGGCTCCCCCACACTGAGTAGAAAATTTGGCCGAATTTGAAAGCTGTTGATTGTCTCCCCCAAACCCAGGCTTCCCCATTACACAAGTGCTCCTTTCTTGGTTCGCTGTTCTCTCCCATTAGGAGGTGTGGTCAGCCTACTCATGGCTGCAGATTGTGTTTCATGTCAGTGGTCTCTGTTTACTCCAGCTTTTGTTGATCAGTTTCCCGTGGCAGCCTGTGCAGTGCCTTCCAGCACTATACTTACTGCCTTCTGGGGGCTGGATACCGTTCCGGACCTCGAAGTGTCTCTCGATGCTGGTCTATAGCATTCTGTGGTTTCTTCAGCAACAGGTTTTTGCCTCAGGCCTGGGGAGGGCACTCAAGGGCTTTGACAGAATTCTGTCTTGTTGTTGGAGCCTCCTGAGTCACTTTGGTCAACATCTCAGTGAAGGAAGGAACCAGTGGTTGGAGCCAGGGGTTGTCAGACTAATTTAATTGTTCATAGACTTAGAGTCTCTCCCCTAACATTCATGGCCCCTCTTGCCAGTCAACTCCCACTACTTACTCAGTAGGCTACAATATGCTCGTGAGGATTATATGTTTTGGAACATAATATGGTTTACCCTCATGCTTAAGCCATCCCCTCCCCCCTTCCTTACCCCTCATTCATAACCTCTCACTTCTTTCTACTAGTCTGCATAGAGTTTACGATTATCCTGGTTAAGGACCGCATATGAGGGAGAATATGCTTTCGATTCTCTGTTCTTTTGAGTGTTCACTTAGTAAGATCTGCTCAAAGTCAGACCATTTTTTCCTAAATTTTGATATGTCATTTTTCCTTTCAGCTGAGTAAAATTCCATAATGTAAATATACCACAGTTTTGCTGTCCATTCCTCCATGGATGGGCATTTGGGTTGATTCCAATTCTTAGCTATTATGAATTGAGCTGCTATAAATATAGTTGTACAAATGTTTCTGTGTCCAGATGTGACATCTTGTGGATAGATGCCTAGTAGAGGGATAGCTGTGTCCATTGGAAGTTATATGTCCATTCTGTTCAGAAGTCTCCACAGTGCTTTCCATAGCGGTTGAACAAGTTTGCAATCTGACCAGCAGTGAATGAGGGTTCCTTTTTCCCCGCATCCTCGCCAGCATCGATTATTGTTGGTTTTTGTATAATTGCCATTCTGACTGGGGGAAGGTGGTATGTCACTGTGGTTTTGATTTGCATTTCCCTGATGCTTAAGGATACTGAGCACTTTCTCAGGTGAGAAAAGGCAATTTGTGTTTCCTCCTCTGTGAAATCTCTGTTGAGATCAACGCCCCACTTTGTGAGGGGGCAGTTTGCTTTTTTGTTATTAATTTTTTGAGTTCTCTGTAGGTTTTGGAAATTAGGCCTCTGTCTGAGTTGTAGCTGGCGAAAATCATCTCCCAGCTTGAAGGGGGTCTATTGACTTTGAGAACAGTGTTTTTAGCTATACAGAAGCTTTTGAGCCTGATCAGGTCCCATTGGTTAAGTGACTGTTGTACTTCCTGGGCTACTGGAGATTTGCTCAGGAAGTTGTTCCCTACTCCTATCTCATGTAGGGTTCCTCCTACTTTTTCTTCAATTATTTCCTTGTGTCTCGAGCTCCTAGGGTTAGATTTTTCCATCTGTTCTAACGATCTTAGGTGAGAGGATAGTTGGTTGATTTGAGACCTCTCTGTCTTTGTTATGAAGGCATTTAGTGCAATGAATTTCCCCCTTAGAACTGCCTTCATTGTGTCCCACAAGTTCTGAAAGGTTGTGTCCTCATTATCATTTGTTCTAGGAAGTTCTGGATTTCCTATTTGATTTCTTGTTTGACCTATTCATTGTTCCAGATCAAGTTGTTCAGTCGCCAGCATCTGTTGAAATTTTTGGATCCTTGCCCATTTTTAATTTCTAGCTTTAATGCATGATGCTGAGGATTACATTGATCTCTGAATTTGCTGAGGGATGATTTATGACCCAGTATATGGTTAATTTTGGAAAAAAATTTCAATGTGCTGCTGAGAATGTGTAAACTGTGTCCTTGGGGTGGAATGTTCTGTAGATGTCTGTTATCCCTAGTTTGTCTATAGTGCTATTTAGTAGCTTGAGTTCCCTGCTTGTCTGTTGTTTGTACGATCTGTCTATGGATGACAGTGGAGTGTTAAAGTCTCCTACTATGATGGTGTTGGCATCTATATCTGCTTTGCTTTTGAGTAACTTATGCCTAATGAACTGAGGGGCCTTTGCATTTGGTGCATACATATTTAGTATAGTGATGTGTTCTTGCTGTATCGTTCCCTTGACAAGTAGGAAGTGGCCATCATCTCCCTTTTTAATTGCTGTTTGCTTAGAGTCTATTTTGTCATATATTAGAGTAGCCACACCTGCTTTTTTATTCTTCCCACATTCCTGGGAAATTGTTTTCCACCCTTTTATTCTCAGTAGGTTCCTGTATTTAGCAATAAAGTGTGTTTCTTGAAGGCAACAGATGGAAGGGTCCATTTTCCTGATCCAACCTGCTATCCTGTGTCTTTTTATAGGAGCATTTAGTCCATTTACATTCAAAGTTATAACTGTGAGGTTTGCCATGTTGTAGAGAATATGGAGGTTGGTATGTGAGCTGTTGCTGCTGTCTCTTTTGTGTTACCTTGCTTGTTCTCTGTTCCTTTATTGGGATCGGATGTTTGTTTTGTCTGCCTGGGATATCTCATTAAGTATCTTTTGATTATTTGGCTTTGCACTCAAGTATTTGTAAAGCTAATTAGTCTCATAGAATACTTTAATTCCTCCATCAATTATGAAGGATAATTTTGTTGGGTAGTGTAGTCTAGGTTGGAATCCGTTCATCTTTAGGCCTTCTATCACTTTGCTCCAAGCTCTTCTGGCTTTTAAATTTTCTCTGGAGAAATCTGACGTGATTCTGATGGGTTTTCTTTTATACGTGAGTTTCCTTTCTCTCGTTGCTCTAAGGACTCTCTCTTTTTCCTCAATGTTTGGCATTGTAGCTAAGATTTGTCTTGGGGTGTTCCTACTTTAGTTCAATTTGTTTGGGGTCCTCCGTATCTCTCTTAGCTGTACAGGATTATCTCTTTCCAAGTATGGAAAGTTTTCTTGATTGATTCTGTTGAAAAATATTTCTATGGCCGTTTGTTTTTTTTTTTCTCCTTCTGTGATCCCCATGATCCTGAGATTAGGTCTTTTTATGGTATCTCACATTTTCCTTGAGTCTTGTTCACTTGTTCTTTTGAATTTTGTCAAGGTTCTGATTTCTCTCAAATTCTCCTCTGTTCTGTGTTCCATATCTGAGGTTCTGTTTTCCCAGTGATTAATCCTTGTTGGTAAGAGATTCTAGGGATGTTATTATTTCAATATGGTTTTTGTTTTCTGCAACTTCTTTTTGGGTTGCTTCTATCATCATGCTAAGATGTGAATTCATTTCCATGTTTGATTTCATTATTTCTTCCTGACAGCCATTCTTATGTTTGCAGATTCTTTGGTTAATTTGGAAAGCTGATTTTTGATACCTCCATTTTGCTGGCTTGCCTTTAGTTCTGATATGTCTCTCCTGACATCCATTTGGTTTTCCTCCATTATATTAAGCCTGGTGGCAAATCTAATAAGCTGACTTTGTACCCTTTCAATATGTTGGTCCATCTTTTCTTGCATGACTAACATTAAGTTCTCCTTAGGATCTGTGCCTGTATGATCAGGGTTTAGTGTCGTGCCTTCATGGGCCTGCCTCTGCTCTCTCCCTTTATTTGTGTTGTTGATGTCATTTGGCATGGTTTCCTCAGCTGGTGTAATATTTTTGCGTTGAGGTCTGCCCATGTTGATTCCACTTGAGGTGGTTGGTGGGATGCCTTTGAGATATCTGAGCCCTGAAAAGGTGCAGCAGTGGGAAAGCATCCAGTCTGGGCAGAAATGGTAGCCGTCTCAGAGCGGGAAAGCAGCTGGTTCCAGGGGTGGGAAAGCAGCCGGGTTGAGGTGGGATAGCAGCTAGACCCAGGTGGAAAAAGCAGCCGGTCCCGGATGGGAAAGCAGCTGGGACATGAAGTAGAAAGCAGCCCGGTCCTGGGCTGAATATCAGCCCATTCCCGGGTGTGTAAGCAGCTGGACCCAGGTCAGCAAAGCAGCCCGACCCAGGCGGAAAAGGCATCCAGTTCCCTGGGCGGGAAAGCAGCCAGGTCTGGGGGGGTGGGAAGGCCAGCGGCTTGGCCCTGGAGTGCAGGGAAGCCGGCCAGCTAGGGCCTCGGGGTGACGGGTACGCAGGCGGTTCAGGCCCCGGAGTGGCGGGGAGCCAGCAGGCTAGGGCCCCAGGGTGGTGGGAACATGGGCGGCTAGGGCCCTGGTGTGCCAGGAAGCCGGCAGGCCAGTGACCCAGGGAGGTGGGCACACGGGCGCCTCGACCTCTGTGTGCCGAGAAGCTGGCTGGCTAGTGCTGTGTGGTGGCGGAAATGCGGGCGGCTCGGGTCCCGGGGTGTCGGGAAGCCTGCAGGCTAGGGCCCTGGGCTGGCGGGCACGAGGGTGGCTAGGCCCCTGGGTGCCGGGAAGCCAACTGGCTCGGGCTCCAAGGTGGCAGGAACGCAGGCGGATCAGTGCTGGGAGCCGGCTGGCTAGGGCTCCGCCATTGGCTAGGGAGCCGGCTGGAAGCGGGGATGCTGGCCCCTCAGGTTCAGGGGCTGGCTAGGGCTCCGCGGTGGTGGCATGCGGGCCCCTGGGGCTCAGGGGCTGGCTAGGGCTCTGCAGTGATGTGGGCCCCTCGGGCTCAGGGGTGGGGGGGGAGGTGGACAGTTCAGATCGCAGTTCCTGCCAGCTGGGCTGTTGTACTCACTGCCTCCGGTGCCTCCTTATGATTGATGCAGGTTCCAATCAGAATAATTTGTTGCTGGATAGTGTCGGAAGCAAGGTCCTGGGTATTGCTTGCATCCACGGCCTGGATCACAGCTAAAAACCCTAACCTCTGTTCCCCTAGGGACACCGGGTGGCTTCTAATTCGCCATTATGAACCAGAAGTCCCTTGAAAATGTTTTGATGGGCTGCCTCAAAAAGCCATCTTATTCTCTGGTTTCCTGTTAGGTTTTGCCAATAAGAGGTTCTAATGGTGATGAAAAGGCAGCACAATTAGATCAGAATATTGAATTTTTCCAGTTGCTCAAACTACACTGTTGCATGTGTGCTGTGGATGCTAGAAATTGTGCACTCCTCCATTTATGCCTTTATTCTTCTACTATTTCTTCTTTTAGGGTCATGCACCATCCTTTGCTTAATTTTTTTTATCCTTGCCCACTTTTTGCTAACAAGTACATTTTATAAAGTTTCCTTAACCATTACATTTACATGTGTAATATCTTTCATGCTGGGATTCTAACTAGCTAACTGATATCCTCCTTCTTTTATCACACAGGATCCATACATCTGAATTCTGAAAGGTTATACTACCTACACTTGATGTAGAAAGTAGTCTCTGCTGTGGAATTTATTGATATTCACATTCTTCTTAAATACTTAAGGATCACATTTGAAAGTCTATCAGGACAATAAAGAGAGCTCATATTGACAGATCACATTATTTAAACACTTTCTATGAATCAGGACATTTCCTTAACATACCAATTATTTCTCATGATAATCCAATACATTATCCTCATCTTAGGTTTTAGTAATATAATCATGAATGCGTTAACATGGATTGCCAAAATATTGTAAATCATTTTTACCCATGATTATCCACTAGCTGGATTTAAGCTAATTTAAGCTCCTCTATCTCCTCACCATAGTGCTAGTGTTCACTAGAGAGTGGATCAAAAAGAGAAATGTCTTTAGAGGTAATGGGTTCCAAGCTGGAAAGGATTAGGCAGTTTCAAAAGGAGATGCACAACTTCACAAATAAACAGGTTTCATGGCCTTCAAATGTTAAGTCATTATCCCATAATTTAAGTCTGATAAGATTTCTGTACAATAGACAACCAAAAAACATGTCCTTATAATGCTTTTGATAGGGGTTGTTGCTAATTAATAGTAAGCAACGCGAGGAGAGAGAGAGTTTTGGAATCCTCCCTTCCCCCTCCTCCTACTCCGAGTTCTTGTCCTCTAATGCCAAAGAATTGTACACAGGGACAGAATTAAATTTTAATTACACATTTATTCTAATTTAGTAGATCAGGAAAAGGGGAGTTGGATGGGGAAACTTCCCAGTTATCATGTGGGAAGTTACAGAGTTTTCCTGCCACCAGTGTGGGGAAAACACGTGTCAGAGTTCACAGAGCTTTTACTATTTAGTTAAACAGCCCAAGAAAAGATAACAGAAAGCCCCCTTTATGAGAAAGAGAGGTTCGTGAGAGAAAAGGTCTGGAGCCTGCCCCCCTACCCCAGCGGGGTAGGGGTACAGGCCTTACCTCACTGAGGCCTGGGTCAGCAGGCATCCTACTCCGTTGCCATGTGTGTGAAGAAGAGGCCTACTTCCTCTAGGGAAGCTAGTTTTAAGTCCTCCCCAGGTGAGTTAGAGGGACAGCTGATTGGTTCATATTTGACCAATCAGTTTTGGCACCTAGGTTGTAGCTCTAACTAGACACCTCCCATTCAAAGGGAGGGGCTGGAAGGGGAGGAGCGGTCCCTATACACACCTGACTGTCACAATCCCCCCTCTGAAGAAATAACCCTAACTGCTGTTAGGGTACTGGGGTGTGGATTTTGGGGAAAAAAAGCATTAGAAAGTACATACATGTTTAAAATAAATAAAGGCACCAGAAGAAGTACATATATGTTTAAGAAACAAGAATTAACAATACCATTTTTGAACCTATTAAGAAGCAAGGGAAACTTAATAGTGGCATATGGCAAGCTCTGACTGGGGACGGGTCAAAAAAGGAGCTTGGCAACCTTGTGTGGGGTCTCACTCCTAAACTCTCACATATTCCCCCCTCTCTTGAGGACACCCCAACTGCTGTTGGGAATGGGGACGAAGAAGTCTCTCTTTCGTCTATTTCCTGCTGAATAGGACACGAAGTTATTGCAGATGGGGGTATCCCTCAGAGATGGGTGGGTCCCTAGCTAAAGCCCAAGAGAGAGAGAGAGAGACCCCTTAGCCTTATATCACATTGCCAAGATTTTGTCCTGTCCCACATTGTGAGGCAGGAGGTGGGGTAGCTCCCCCCAGAAGTGGGGAATGTTTCACATAGGGTGTCCAGTGGAGTTCAGTGGCTGGATTGCTGTCTACCATGGAAATGTGAGATGCATCCCCAGGATTGCAGCATCTGATAAGGTCAAGACGGTTCCTGAATGGCTTGTAAAGCATATGACATATATTAACAGAGTTATTAAGAAGATATATATATATATATATATATATATATATATATATATATATATATATATATATATATAGTATTTAATCTTAATAACAGCACAAGCACAAGCGTCACCTAGGGTAGGGTTGAGGGCATTTAGAGCCCGGTGATTTTCTCATTATTAGAATTTAGAATTTAGCAGATTTTCTTAGTAGTATTTTTCCAATGGAAGGAATAAACATGCCAGACAATTGTCTGTAGCTAAATTTGTAAATAAATTGAGCACATTAAAGTGTTTATCTTGTCTTTTCTATATTTAAGCAAGTTTTAAAATATATTTTCCAATACTTCCTGGGGCAAGCCAGGGACAGAGATTGGTGTCACAAAACTCCTTTAGCTTCAGTGAGAGCTGTCCAGTACATATTTATTTTAGATTCCATCCTGTTAGAAACCATTTGATGGTTGGAGGCTTATGACATTTAGTCATAGGATTAGGATTATTATTATATATCTTCGGTTATAAATTTCTCTCTGAGTGTTTAAGACCTGGTATAAAGCCAAGTTTTAACAAGTATGTCCTTTTGGGTGTCACGATGGCTCTCCAAGGAGGAATTGGGGTCTGGGAGGAGCGCTATGGCTTCCTCAGCATTATTGCTGTCAGTGAGGCAGAGTCCAGGTCGTGCTGACCTTGGTTTTCTCCCTTGCTGGGAGG
>PVHP010055445.1:0-10148 GCA_004024765.1 Zapus hudsonius | reverse complement strand
CTTTGGACTGCTTTGAGTATCCTCCGTGTATGTCTCCATCACCCTCGCATAGGTTGTCTGACTTGCTGTGGAAGCAGCTCTCTTGCTCATCTCATCACTTCCTCTATGCTTTCATTTGGGTCCTAGATGATGTGTTGGGGTGGTTCATCTCCTGCCTGGGAGTCAGGCATCATCTCAGGTCTTGTTGGGGAAATTGGGTTGTCCAGGGTTCTCACTGCCTTCTGAAAAATACAAACAGAATCTCCAATGGAGAATGAGGTCAGTACAGGTTAAATAGGACAAACATTGTTAATTTGTAGATATAGACCCATGGTTAGTGGGGGCTTCCCCTTGGAGACCAGCATCTTGGTCTCCATAAGAATTTGCTTTGGATCCCAATTCCAGCTAAGGGTTCCTTGCCATTGAGCAGATCCCTTAGCCAATCAGAGAGTCTTATTATTGTTATTATTTTTTTTTTACAAAGAATGTAGACGTATCCTCTCTCCCCTGTCACACTTTCCTTTCCCCCAGGGCTCTCCTCAGTGCAGTTGTTGGTGTTCACCGTTGAGTAATTAATGCATCAGTCAGTCTTGGGGAATGGGGAGATATGCTTCAGGATATTTCTACCCACCCTGTGGCTCTTTCTGCTATAGGGTTCATTCTGTGCCCCAGAGTGGCCTTGAACTCACAAACCCTATGCCTTCAGCCTATGTCCTGGGACTTATAGGTATGTGCTATGATACAAATGCCTGGATAAAGTCTTGAGTGAGGCATGCACTTATTTTTTCCAATATATATGCCTAATATTTTGAACTTTAGTCATGAAATTGCTGCAAATGCTTTGATATGTGTCATTTCAGATTTGTGATTTATGCTCTGAATCTCCTAGTAAACATTTCTCTCTGAGATGTGTACTAGTTTTGCTAAGGGAAACAGGGTTTTCCATGTGTTGGCTGGTTTCAGAGGAGCAGGTATGAGTGATGGTAACAGAGAATGACATAAACCACTTTCCCAGATGACTGGTGAAACAGAGCTCAGATTAGTATGACACACTTTAAATAAGACCATTGGGTCAGTCAGAAAGCTCAGGACTCAGCCTACTGCCACATCCTCCCTGAACGCCCCCCCCCCCAGATTTCATCTGATCTTGGAAGCTAAGCAGGGTCAGACCTGGTTGGTACTTGGATGGGAGGAAGCCAGGGACTCAAAAGTCAGCTCCCTACTTACAAGCTGTGCAGCCTTAGGCAAGTTTGCTTGTGTGCAAACTAAAAAATTAAGGATCTGCACGCCTCATAAACCCATTGTCTTATGGAGAGAGTACAGTAAAGGTCCCCACCGAGGGCCCAGTCATGTGTACTATTGACAGCAATTGATAGGCATTCTTTTCAGATCCATCATGTAACTTTTACCTTTTCCTGGGTCTTCTGAACTATGTATACTTTTATCTATTTATTTATTTTTGTTTGTCAAGGTAGGGTCTCACTCTAGCACAGGCTGACCTGGAATTCACTATGTAGTCTCAGGGTAGCCTCAAACTCAAGGTGATCCTCCTACCTGTGCCTCCCGAGTGTTGGGATTAAAGGTGTGTGTGCATCACCATGCCCGGCTTGAACTATGTATACTTTTAAAATGAATGTGGCCTCATCATTGTGCTGACATCTGCACTTCCTCCGCATGACTCTCACACTGCTTTCTTTTCTTCTTTTATCTTAGCTTTTCTCTTTCAGTCTAATTCTGAGGTACCTAATGACTCCATTTTCTCGTTTTCCTGTCACAATTTTTTCTGATCATATGTTTAAATAAATTTTTTATTTATTTTTATGCCATGCTTTGAGAGCTGCTCTGTGAAACTCAATTTTCTGAGTGTTCATTTCCCTTCTCATTGGACACAAGATTCTTTATACTGCAGAAGATCTCTGGAGGTGGATAAATTTATTGAACTCCATTTTTATGGTCATTATCAAGTCACGTAGAAATGGCCTCTTGTTTCTCACCCAGAAAGATAAAAACCACATGTTCTCACTCATATGCTGATTCTAAGTTTTCATGTTGGTATATAAGAAAATGATGATGTAAGAGTGAGTAGAGACTCTGACTTGAGATAGGAGACCCCAATAGAGGAAAAAGAGGTGCTGGGAATGGGAGGGACAAAAGGATGAACATGGAAAGAAGGCTATAGTGGGGGAGGGTAGAGGGGAGCAGAAGGAACAAGAGGGGGAAGGAAAAGAAAAAAAACAAAAGTTGTTTAAAATACATAATGAAACTCACTTCTTTGTGGGCCAATAAAAGTAAATCAGGGCTGGAGAGATGGCTTAGTGGTTGGGGCACTTGCCTCCAGTGCCTAAGGCCCTGGGTTCGGTTCCCCAGTACCCACATGGGCCAGACCCACGGGGTGGTGGCCCTGGTGTGCTCTCTCTCTCTCTTTCTCTCTCTCTGATTGAAAATGAATAAATAAAATATTAAAATAAAATAAAATAAAATCTTTTAAGAAAAGTAAATCAACTAGTTTTAACTTTTTAAAACATTATTTATGCATCTCTCTTGAACTGCTTTAGAATCACCTCCTCAGAAAGCAGTGTGCAAGAAAGAGACCCAGGGATCTGTGGCCTTTATGGTGTCTGGATATGTACTTTTCCAGAAGAGTTCCACCCCTGCTTCAGATGTCCTCCAGCTGAGAAATGAAGTCCCCTTGCACCTACGTACTTTCCAGAATTTATTACCGCTAGCTTTCCTTATTGCTGTAAAGCATACTAGTGGGTAATTACATCTTTTTAGAAATTTAATTAGCATCTCTTGAAGGTATGTGGGGGTTGTAAATTCTATTCATTCGTGTGGCTCTAATGATATGAGTGACCAAACAATTTGATGTCCTCGGGGAAGAACAAAGCTATTTTCCTTCATTTAAAAGCATTATACTTCACTAGTGAGTATGGTAGTTCAATTTTATAGAAAAGCTTATTTTTCTTTTTTTTATTAATTTTTAAGTTAGGGTACAAAATAATAGGATTTATTATGACACTTTCATGCAGTACATCATTGTACCATACTCATAGTCACCCCCAATACCCTCACTCATCCCTCCTCCCACCCCTTTTACTGCTCCCCTTCTTCCCCCCAAATAATCTTCCTGCTTTTATGTAAAACACACACGTATAGATTGTACATGTGGGAGGAATTGTGCAATATTTTGTCAGAGAGCATATTTTCTTGTAGACATCATGGCCTCTCGTTAGGTGACAGTAAGACCCACTGAAAGGAGCGCTGGCTTCAGAGTTGTGAGCTCATGTGCTCGGGTCACCCTTGTTAGTGATGTGGAATTGTCCAGATCTCTCCTCTTCAGCCCCTTGTCCTGGCCAACAGGGTTTTCGTGTGAGCAGTGCAAGTGTTGGCATGTTGGTATGCTGTCCACACCACTCTCTTGTTAGCTGGGGAGGAAACTCCAGGGTGGGCAGCGGGCACACCCACTGCTCAGAGCAGGACAGCAAATAACATTTGGTGACCACTTTACTTGGGTGCTGGGCTCTGAGCTCACCACCTTACATATTCATTTCTTGCAACCCTCCCCACAATCTTAGGAAGTGAGTGTTTATAGCACCCACACTAGACAGATCAAGAAACTGAGGCACAGAGATGTTAAGTGACTTCTTTAGGTCAGACTGAATCCAGAAGTCCACTTCTGAGTTTTAATGCTCCTCTCTGGGCTTCTCCTAGGCCATGATAACATGTGAGCTAGCCATTAGCTGAGGTGGGCCTTGCCTCTGACTCATTTTGGAGGCTGGCTACATTGATCATAAATACCAAACTCTGACATCTCTTTCCATCTCCTGGCACTGTCTCTTTGAGGGAATTCATGAATTCTTCCCTGCAATCCTCTCCACCTAAATTTCTGTCCAACTCTTGCTTTTGCTTGGAGAAGAAAGGAATACCTAAACCATAAAGTTATTTTCCTGATGAAAGCCTAGAAAAATCCATTTCTTGTTTCATCTTTTCAACAACAGCTGATTGTCAAGAATCCTATTCGAATAGTTCTGGGCACTGCCTTCCCTTCCTGGCTCCACCGACCCTGACGATTTTGCAGGTTCCCATGTAATGAAACATTTTATCATAGCCTGTGGCCAAAATGAATGTAACTGATTATTTCATGGATATTAAAGATGCACTCTTTTTAATCATAATTTTGCTTGTAGCCATGTTATTCTGCTACCCGGTGTATTTATTTGTGAGGGGCAGCATTTAGTAAACAATAAAATCACTTGACTGATAGCGTTGTATGAATGACAAGGCTGGCACTTTGCTCCTGCCAGGTCCCAGTGGAGGTAGTTTGTGCTGGAGGACTGATTCCAGCTTTCCCAAGGGCCACCGGTGACTCCAGGTCTCTCACGCTCCAATGCATGCTCCTCGTTCTACATTTGCTTCTCATTCTTTGCAAGGTGGCAAATGTCACAATTTGAATATGAGAAACAACATCCTGGAAATTGCATTTCTAAGGCAGGTTAATGAAGTCTGCTTAGTTGAGAGTTAATAGAAATTAGTCAAGACTCCTCAGATCCTCCAGAATGCACTCTTGGCTCATTACCTTATAAAGATTTTGAACTCATTGCCATTTACTCAAGAAATATCTTAGCATTGGTGAAGAACATGAGCTAGAAATGGGCTAGGCAGTTGAGGGCAACAGGGCTCTAAAAGTGAACACTTTCCCCTTAGCTAAAAGCAGGAAATGTCCTTGTTCTTCCATATCTCCTTTTCTCAAAGGAGTCCTCACAGCCTCCACCTTGCTGGAAGCCAGAGATGTCAGAAGGTTTTGGTCTTTCTTTCTCTCTTTGTTCCATAAAGGAGTTTCCCTTCCCTAGAAGCCAGGCCTAAGGAAGGTTGCAAGGCACCTAGACACCTGGCATGGGAACTGGACCAATCAGCTCATCCTCCCATCCAGCAAGGTCTTATTTCTGTAAGAAACCCTGATCTAAGTCACCAGGTAGATTCCCCACTCAGGACCTCTACTGCTATGCAAGAGTTCTGCCTTCCTTCCTTCCTTCCTTCCTTCCTTCCTTCCTTCCTTCCTTCCTTCCTTCCTTCCTTCCTTCCTTCCTTCCTTCCTTCCTTCCTTCCTTCTTTCCTTCCTTCCTGCTTGCTTTCTCTTAAGCACTGTAATACAATCTATGAAAACTCTACCCTCTATGCTCTATGGATTTGATTCTTTGAATTCACAAGAACCTGGAGGCCACTGACTCAATGGAAATTTTCTGTGACCATGAATGTCCAGCACTCAAACTCTGAATTAAAAGCCCAATTAAGAGTTGAGAAAGGCTCCATAACTCTCAAAGGCACCTGTCATGGTTTGATCCAGGTGTCCCCCACAAACAAATGAATGTGTTCTGATAGATCGATACTCAGCTGATGGCAATTTGGGAATTAGAACCTCACTAGAGCTGTGTTGTTGGGGGTGGGCTTATGGGGTTACAAGCCAGCTTCCCCTTGCCAGTATTTGGCACACCTTCCTGCCGCTGTTTGCAGTGCTGTGGCAGAGGTGATGTCCAGCCCTCTGCTCATGCCATCGTTTTCCCTGCCAGAATGGAGTCTCCCCTCGAGTCGGTAAGCCAAATAAACCCATTCCTCTACAAGCCGCTTTTGTTTGGGTTCTTTTTGCGCAGCAGCTAGAAGTCTGACCGCAACAGCACCCCAAATTCCCATATCACCATTAGTATAGATAGGTGTAGGAGAACCTTCCTCGCTGGTCACCACTGCAGGCTACGATGATGGGAGCACGTGACCATTGCAGGATAGCTCCAAGTGCCTTCTGAACATTCCCTTCCTTGGTTGCCTGGCTCTCTACCCTGATTGGTCTTCTCTCCGTTCACTTCATTTACATGCACCCAACCAATCAGAGCCTGCCTGGGTTTATATATATTCTGGAGCACAAGCTATTGGAGGATGACCTGTTCTGCCTTGGGGGCAAGACCTATTCCCAGTCCTTGTGGCTGAAGCAAGTCTAGAAACAAATTCTTTTGCTTCCCTTTCCCCTCTTTCCCCCCCACTCCCCCTCCCTTGTGTCCTTCATAGCCTCCTTCTGTGCCCCCTTCTAATCACCACATGTTTCTGTCTCAAAGTCTCTCTCCTATCATACATAGTCTGTGCTCACTCTCAATTCCCCTTATTTATTCATATATAAGCAGTAAAAGAAAGGACCCACAAATAAAACAGAACATTTCGTGTTTGGCTTCCTAGCCTCGGTTTGTTCACTCAATGTATATTTTCTAGTTCTATTCATTTTCCTGAAAATTTCAAAGTTTCATTTTTTAACAGCTAAATACAATCCAACTGTGTATATGTTTACCACATTTTCATTAGCCATTCATTACTGGTTGCGCTTCCTTGCTCTGGATGTACAAACCACTCATAGTGATATAGACTCCTTCACTAAGAAGTGAGCCCAAAAGTAGTATAGTGCTTTATTATTTTTTTTGAGAAAATTCAACACTGATTTCCATAGTTTCTATATCAGTTTATAGTTTCACCAAAAACGAATGCTTTCCATTCCCCCGACAGCATCACCAGCATTTTAATTAGTTTTCTTTATGCTAGCCATTCTGACTAGGGTAGGATGGAATCTCAGAGTAGTTTTAATTTTCCTTTTTCTGATGGCTAAGGATGATGAAACAGTTATTTTTTAAATACTATTGTGGCAAGATAAAAACCCAACAAAAGAATAGGCTGTATTATTATTATTAATTATTATATAATTTGTTTTCTAACTCATAGTAACATATACCCCAGGCTGGCCTTGAACTCTTGATCTCCTGTCTCAGCCTCCAGAGTGTTAGGATTCTAGGAGTGTGTCACTATGTCTGACCACCTCTCTCTCTCTCTCTTTCTTCTTTCTTTCTCTCTTTCATTCTTTCCTTTCTCTCTCTTTCTTTCCTTCCTTCTTTTTATCTCTCTCTACAGAGTCCTGCTACATACACCACACTGTCATCAAACTCTTGCTCCTCCTTTCTTAGCTTCACAAGTGCACACACCCGGCTAGTATATCTTTCTCATTGAAGATAAGATGTTTTGTGTAAAAACTTTGCTCCTCAGAGTAGAAACTAGCACCATGTCAGTTCTTCTAATTCTCCTCTTGCTCCTTAAGTAAGGTCCAAGGTGTAGAAATTGCTCAAAATGAGATTTTGAAATCCAAATCTGAAAGCAAAAAGGGCTTCTCAAAGGCCTTACCACAAGCTCTTAACAGCAGGCCCTAAGCCTCCATTTTTCCTAAAAGAAAGGCTATCAGAGTGCTTGAATGACTGCTTCAGCCAGCACAGGGATAGAGCCCAGCTCTTTGCAAAGAGCAATCCTGTAACAGTCAGCGCCTTTGGGCCACAGCTGAAGGAAGTTTCAAAAGTATTTCTGGAGATGATCAAGTACAGATTAGATAGCTTCTTGGTTGTAATGATGTCAGGAGCCTGGACTGACAGAGTTTTGAACTCTATGACTATTCAAAGTCTTGAGCAGCTTTAAAAAAATCTAGGATTTCATACTTTTTGTTTATGGCAGAAAAGCATATTTCACAAATAACTGAAGAGTTTATATGGCGAAAAATGCTTATGAGTTCTAAGGGTTTTTTTTCCAATTAAAGCTCCCCTAATCTTATATTCATTGAATTAAATCTGGTTAAGTGGACTTGTTTAGGACTGATCAAGATCTCAATCTCAGAGAATATCTTGGCAAGGTTAAGTTACAAAGAAAAGCTTTCCATAATTGCACTGTGGATATCTCACTTGTTTCTGCCCATTGGCCAGTTCGAGTATCTTCGTGCCTTTGGCTCTCCTTTCAAGGAAGAATGTGCCTTGCAGCCTCATGGAACACAAGTTGCTGACATTGTGTGAGCCAAGACCATGTTCTTCTAGGGGTATTCAAGCCAGTCACTGCTCACAGTGAGGGCACTAGGACATGGTAGATTCTGTCTCCTCTAGGACTTGGCTAAGGAGAGTCTGTGCACTGCAGCTCCCTGCTGAGTGGGCTGAAAATATAGCATCTTAGTATCTGGGGTTTTCTGCTCAGTTCTGCTTCCCATCCCTGTTCCTTTCCTGAGTTACTGCTCCACAGTGCCCTCTGCAGACTCTCTGTGCCCTTTCTTGTTCCCTCTTTGCTTTTTAGAGGGATAATGTGACTCCACCCCAGCATGTGCTTCCCAGAGGACTTCAACTAACATAGTCCTTAAATAAGGGCCCAGGCACATTCTTCATCAGCTTCTCAGAAAACAATGGCTCTCTAGGCACGCATTTTTGGATCACTGGCTCTCAGATTGTTCAGGCAGAAAGAAGCATCAGAAACTCTCTCACAGAACCTCTCACTTTAAAGAGGAGGTGACTGTGATTCAGAAGTCAGATTCATATACCAAAGGTTAAAGAACAAGTGAGTATCAAAGCAGAAATAATATGCATAATGAATATATGTTATTAAAAATAAGGCTTTAGAAAGAAAATAAACCAAGACAGAGAGGTCTGGTCTCAAAATAGTTTGATGCATTTCTAGGATAGTATTTTCAAAACTTCTGTCCTACATGGTTTAACATTTGTATCAAGGAGTCCATCTTCTTAATCAGCATAGACATTTTTTCATGAAAGCTCTGAAACCTATGTCTAGAGTCAGTATCTTTAGTTTATGCTCAATTAATTGGCACTCCAAAGATAGCTAAATCTGTTCTATGTTCATTGTTGAATCACTTAGAAATGCCCCCACCTTTGTTGTGTTAAATTTCCATATCTAGTGACCTGAGAACTTTATATTTAGACAAGTGTTAGGGGCTTGGCCTCTTTATGTACTGCCTTTTGCTGTGGGTTTTACTATGAAAGACCATTTAATGCACATCTTTATTCTTGACCCGTGTTTTTGTACCATCTAGCCCAGGGAGCCATATTGAGGGTGACTGAAAATAAAACTTGCTCATTTAGCTCCCTAGACCTTGTTCAATGTCAGTAGACCACAGTGATTAAAACAATAGCTTTAGCACAGTAAAAAAAAATCCAGCCAATGGAAAGTAATAGAAGAATCTGAAATAAACTCATTCGGCTATAGTCTTCTGATTCTTTGTGAAAATGCCAATAATTGATGCTTGGAGAAATGACAGCCTCTTCAACATATGGTTTTGAAAAAGAAAACTGAATATTTATATGTAAAAATGAAACTAGATCTATATCTTTCACCTTGTACCAAAATCAGTTCAAAAATGGATTAAACACATTGGTATAAGATATGAAAATTTGAAACTGCCAGAGTAAAATATAGAAAGAAAACATTTAACAATACCAGCACAGGCAAGGAGTTTTTGAAAAGGACTCTAGTAGCACAGAAAGTAAGAGCAAGAATTGAGAAATGGCATTACATGAAATTGGAATGCTTCTGCATAACAAAGGAAATGATCAGCAGAGGGAGGAGATAGCATACCAAAATGGGAGAAAATCTGTACTAACAATCGATCTGACAAAGGATTAATATCTAGAATCTATAACTCAAGATAATTAAACACCCAAATTCACCAATCAACCAGTCAGCAAATAGGTAAGTGCGTAGACAAGACAATTTCTCAGAAGAAGAAATTCACCTAAAAATATTCAAAACATGTTTTCCAAATAATCAAAACAGACCCTTTTTTCTTAGAAGCTCTGAATTTAGAAAAATATTTAAAATCCTTAGCCATCAGAGAAATGCAAATTTAAACTGTTTTGAAATTCCATCTACCTCAGTCAGAATGACTATCATCAAGAAAGCAAATAACAGCAAATGCTGGTGAAGATGTAGAGAAAGTTTACATTCCTAGTGCTGAGCCATTTTCACAGACTGAAGGAACACTGTCTAGTAGTATTTTAAAATGTGTTGCTTGTAAAGTTAGTAAGGATATAGAATGTATAATCTTTTTTTAATATATGTTTATTGTCCATAATGAGTTACATTATTTAGTGGGCAAACCATGAGTTGTTATCCCAAATTCCCAAATTCCCCCCTCCCCCTCCCTGATCAGTTGGATATCCTCCTCCGTGGGCTGTCTGTATTAGTCCTTGTGGCAAGGGATCCTGGATATCCTAGTACTCAGCCTGGTCTTCCTGGCCCAAGTGTGTTGTTACTGATGGGTGCCATGCCTCTGGACCATCTCCCCCACCACAGCTCTCACAATCTTTCCGCCCCCTCTTCCG
>PVHP010055444.1:0-10148 GCA_004024765.1 Zapus hudsonius | reverse complement strand
CCTTGGGAGGCAGAAGTATTAGGATTTCCAGAGTTTGAGGCTGGCCTGAGAGTAAACCTTGGATAGAGCAAGACCCTACCTCAAAAATCCAAAACAGGAAAAAGAAAAAAAAATTTAAAAGAAAGCAGGTAAGTCGCAGAACTTTTGTTTCTGAATCCTAACAGTTCTCATGTGACTGCAGACTGTGGCCCCTCCCTCAGATTTTCACCTTTTCCCTCAGATCCTCACCTCCAGCCTTAAGCAACCACCTCCTTTCACAAACTGTCACCTCCACACTCAGGCCCTCAATTCTCTCATCCATCATTGCCACTTTTCTCTGCTCACTCTTCAGGCTTCTGTAGAATGTAACACATCTTCTAGACTTTCAGTTTATCTGGAGGATGTTCACCTCATCTCTCGGACCAACATCTCCTCCCTAAGACCCTGGCCACATTCCTTATACCTTGTCTTCTTACCCAATACCCCTCAGTATTGTGTTCTACCAGAGAGCCTCCTCCATAAAACACATTAATACCTCACCCATCGTCCGAGACCAAGCATTATCAGCAGTGACTCTCTTAGCCTTTTGAAGCCCCTTTAAGCCTAGGTCAGATAATGACATCATCAGGTCAGTAAGGGTAGGAAGACTGCCCAGTTTTCCGGAGTGGCATTCAGTGTGGGAGGGAAGGTAGGGACTCTAAAGCAGCTCCAGCCTTTCCAAGACAATTCTTTACACTTGCCTTGTGGAAACCCCACCACATTGGCAGGCTGAGAGTTATATCACCCCATTTACCAGAAGAACAGAGTCCTAAGAGAAGGGATTGGCTTTTCTGTGGTTCCATAGAGAGAAACTGCTTAGGATTTGAACTTGGGCCCTATGATGGCAGCAAGCTCTGTACCACTTAACTCTACCAGCTGTTTTTATGTGTTTGTGTTTTTCTGAAATAATATCTCACTAAGTTGTCCAGGTTTGCTCTGAACCCAGTCTGTAGCCCAGGTTGATCTGGGATATTCATTTCTTATCTCCTTAGCAGCCTGGATTTCAGATCTATACATCACTGCTTCAGAGTAAGATTTGAATACAATCTTTCCGCCCCCACTTCCACTCAGTTCCCTGAGTCGTGGTGGATACAGGTCTATGCCCTCAAATGGTTTCACCGTAAAAAGAAAATGAGAGGATCATCCAAAGAGAGATGGAAGGAGGAAAGACATGGTCTGAACACAGTACTTCCTGGAATTATTCATCCTTACTTAATCAAACACACTGATGTGAGCTGGCCAAATCCCCTCCCAGACCAGGCCTTCACACCCACGTTCAGAGTGTTAGAAAGGCAACACTAAAGACACACAGAGAAATGGGGAGAATAAAAGGACAGATAGCTGGAGTTGCTGGCTTCTATCTACAAACTCCAGTGCTTCGGAAGCTGAGGCAGGAGGAATGCCACAAGGTTGAGGCCAGTCTGGGATACAGACTGAAACTTTATGTGCAGAAACTAACAACAAAACCAAACAAACAGGATGGAGAGATGGGGATAAGAGACAGAGTGACATATTTTCAGAGACATAGGGATAGCCATTTCGGAATTCATTATTTTGTACTCTTCAAATACGTTAAGAGAGTGCCTTCAGTTCATGTCAGTTTGTGGATCTAAATGACTCGCATCCATACATATCTGTTTCTTTAGATCTCTACAACTATTTCACAAACCGTCTCCTCTGCTCTGATGTATGTCTCATCTTACCACCCTGTTCTACAGTACAGGTTCAAGACTGGGTCTCCATCATACCCACAGGTAGTTCCTTGGAGATCTTTACTGCTGAGGTAGGACTATCACTGCCCATTTGAGGTCACCTGAACTACAGAGTGAGTTCCAGGTCAGCCTGATCTAGAGAGTCTCTGCCTGAAACATATGAAAAGACTAGAAATGTGGTTCAATGACAGAGCTTAAGAGGAAGTACTTAATCTAGGTCACCCAGTCAAGATTTGGGAACACTAAGGACCCCAGGAACTGAAGGTGGCAAAACTCAAAGAAACCAGGGAATGATGGGCCACTGAAAGCAAAGAAAAAGGGACTGTTGCTCACACAAGAATTGGATCACCAGTGACAGTCATCACACATCAGAGAATCAGAGAGAGATATCCAGAGACACACAAAGAGCTACCCAGGTGGGCTGTGACATGATGGGACCATGTGCCCTTGTTCAGCATCTCAAGGTGCATACATAGATCCAGGAAACGCATGGCACCAAGAAAGGTTTACATCACCCAGTAAAGCTGGAATTAAGGTGCCTGGTGAAACCTGGTTCCTGAGCTGAACCAGGCTAGGGATCCAGTCTCTACCTCTGGATGCTCCATCACAGTCTCCTGCACCACACTGCAGCCATGCAAGTGTCACCTGAGACAGTGGCCCTAAGATTCATAGGACCCTCACCCAGCAGTCCTTGTGCATTGTCACAGCCTAGACAGGCCAGGGAGTGGCCTCCCAAGGGTAAGGGCCAAATGTGGCCATCTAAAGTCACTAGAGCCCAAAGATAGATCTCAGGACATTCAACAGGTGGTGTTTCAGTAGCTGGGAGATGGAATGCCACTGGGACAGGTACAACATTGTCTGGAAAGGAAGCTGCAATGCACTAAAAACCAGATATGACTGAATCAAAGTTGAGGATTAGGGGCTCGGGGAACAGGATTCAGTAGCCAAGCAGCAAAGAGAATAAAGAGCAAGGAGATATTGCCTAATACTACAGATATAGTGACTATAGCTTCCCTCCCCTGGAACAAGAAGCCACCCCACAACTCACCATTTGTAGCTTCTGAGAAATATGCTATCCTCCCTTGGGCCTTCCTTTGGCAGCGTGTCATAGGAATTCCCAGAAATTTTCAAAACTTCAATATATCTGGAAGAAAAGAAAGCCCATACATACATTAATGTCATAAACACTTAGGTCTTAAACATGCATGGTCCATTACTATTATGTTTTATTTTTGTTTTTATTTTTTAAGGTAGTCTCACTCTAGCCCAGGCTGACCTAGAACTCAGTCTGTAGCCCCAAGATGGCCTCAAGCTCAAGGCAATCCTCCTACCTCAGCTTCCAGTGAGCTGGGATTAAAGATGTGTTCCACTGTCACAGTCCTCCACAATGCTGGGATGAACATCCAAACCAGATAGTTTATGGGAGGAAGGGATTTGTTTCAGGCTTACAGATCCAGAGAAAGATCTATCAAGAGTGAAAGAAGCTGGCCCACACATCCCAGCAGAAAGAAACCACCACCAGCCAGCAAACACCAAAGATCAGCAAGCATGCATCCCACAGAACTCAGGCTACTCTCTACACCTTTGGGCTGGAATCTGATCCACATCCAAACACACCTTTGGCCTGGACCCCAGGATCCACCCCCAGTGACATCTCCTTTAGCCAGGTGGCTGGAGACCCAAATAACAAGCTTAATAAAACACCTGAGTCTATGGGGGGCATACATTCACATTCAAACCACCACGGCCACCACACCTGACTTTGCACTGGAATTCTTGTCCAGCTGGCTGTGCAATGATATTCTTAACAAACTGAGGAAAGTCTTTAAGTAGATTCCAGAGTGTGATGGTTAAGTTTTGTTGTCAACTTGACCTTTCAAGTAATCTTGGGTGGATCTCTGACGATGTTCACAGGAAGGCAACCTCTCAGTATGAGGGCAAGGAGAGAATTCTTTCAACTTTACATAGCCTTAGGGTGGGGTCTTGCAATTCTATCCCAGACTTATGGCTTCCTGAGTCTCTGGAATTTCCTTCCTGCACTGCCCACACAGGAAAGGATGTTTAGTTCTAGCTCCTTTGAGCTTCCTGACATCCTGGCCCCTACTAAGAGGCTGCCTTCCTGTGAATATGCTCAGAGACCCACCCTAGATACTTGAAAGATCAAGTTGACAACAAAACTTAACCATCACAGTCCATCCCTTGTCAATGTGACATCAAACCATATATCCTGTCATCATACTTTTTTTCCTAAATGAAGACAGTAACAAGATCATAATTCTGCCTAAAATTATATAACTCTCTCATGTACTATTGGAAACACATAATCTCCCCCTAACACAAGGCAAGGCCCCCTTAACTTAGAGTTCTGTAAAATCAAAACAAGTTGCATGCTTTTAACATATAATGGCACAGAGCAAACATTTCCAACTGATATGAGGCATAACAAGGAAAGACAGGGCCAAAGCAAACTCAACAAGCATCATCAAACATCCACATCTGCACTCCATGGTAGCCCTTGCAAAGATCTGTTATGTCCAAAACGTCTTAGGGTCTCTATTGCATACCCAGGTCCACCTTCCAATGGCTTCACTTGCCAATCAGGGACTTCACGCCCTGTTCCAAATACCACATCTCAGCAGAGGCTCCTGGAACCGTGTGCACTTCATAACCAACTCCACGCATGCATTCCTCATGCTTCCAAAAGCAATACCAGGTATACAGGACACAGCCATGTTGCTAATTCAGGGACAAAATAGATGTGATGTTGAAGAGCAGATTCCCTTCTTTCAGCAATTTCCTTTCCAAAGAGTTTGCACAGTCCATCTTTCTATCCTTCCTGGGTGGAAACACCTCAGATATCGCTCCATTGTTTCAATGTAAAGCAGTTGGGCCATAATTAAAAACCAGTCTCTGCCAGTAAGTTTAACTTACTTTGAGGTTTTTCTAACTTAAAATCTAAAGTCTCAGTCCCATATTCATAGCCAAGCACACAGTCCATTATTTAATTTAACCTTGGTCAAACTCTCTGGGTATGGGAAGGACATATACACCCCTTGAGCCAGGCACACGCTTCTATTAAGGTTTTCTGAAGTCTCTCCTTCCCCGTAGAAAGTTCACAAGCCAAGCCTCCAAATGCAATTCTCTCTGCACTGAGCATTTCCAAATTCTCACCAGAATAGTGTATAAAACTTGGCTCACCACCCTGGAAGGCATCTTCAGGTGCAAGTATCAAGTCCATGTCCATTCCTCCAGCACACAAGTTCCAAAAGATCAAAATCCACATGGTCAGATTCATCTCAGTGAATCACCCCACTCCTGGTACCAAGTCTACAACACAGAGTGATGGGCTCCTTTCCTTTCCCAAATTCTCTTAACTTCCCTACTCTTTCTATCCTGCCTCATTCTTTCCACAGGCCAAGCCTTCACCCTTCAAATCTCCTCAAAACTCCCCCCTCTGAAATGGGCTCCACCTTCAGATCCACTCCTTATCTCCTCTTCCCTGAGGATGCTGCTTCCCCCATCTCCTGCCTCACAACCTGTTCTCTTCACTTACTCCTCAGACTGCTCTAGACTGTCCCCTGCCTCAGACCGACACTTCCTCCCTCAGATATTCACCACTTCCCCTTGGACCTTCTACCTCATAACTGAAATCCTCACACACTCTCTGAGGGAGACACCTATTCCCTTGGGCAGTCACTTCCTCCATAGGATCCTGGCATTTTCCCTCAATCCCTGGTCTCCTTCCCCGTGGGGAGCTCTTATTTGAACCATAAACTGCGTCAACATTTATTTTGAAGGTCTCTGTTCTTCAGCCTACTAACCAATGGTAGTTTCTATCTCTCTCCTAAACTTTCTCAGCCTGCAGGCTTCCTCCTAGAGATCACATGACCCTTGCTGTGGCAAGGCTACCTAGCAACCTGGTCATGCTAATTCCTAAGTACCCACCCATGCTTTTCTCCCTGTGAGAAGTTATAAAAAGTGCTGCCTGCTTGGAATAAAATGAGTTTGATAGGAATATCATCTTACTCCATTCTCTCGCATCTCTTGTCCCCCCCATTCTCACCCCTTCTCTAGGGCCCTCGCTGTGACAGACCCACAGTTGGGTTAGGACATTTGGCTCCCAATGTGGCCAGCATGGGCACATAGCATGAAGGAACCGGTGAAGAACACTGAATTGAAAAGCCATGGTACATATAGTAGAAAAAAAGTGACCATATAGAAAAGAAAAATTGACCACCCACAACGTAGCCTGCCTCGTGGAAAAAGGTCTGGTGAGTAATCAGTGATTATGGGACTAGAAATAAGTAAACATGAGATAAGTTGTTAAAGATTTTAAAAGAAGCTTTAAAGACGCAAGGGGTAAAGGTTTAAATAATAGATTTGTTAAGCATTTTTTATTTTATAAAGGGAATTGTCCCTGGTTCCCCCAAAAGGGAGCTACAGATGAAAATGAATGGAAAAGTATTGGTAATGCTTTGCACTTTTATTACAAAATATTGGTTCCTGAAAAAAATCCTGTAACTCCCTTTTCTTATTGGAACATAGTTAATGAAATAATTAGTTTTTGCCAGGAAAAGGACACAGACGCTGTGGCGATCGTACAGACTGAAAGACTTTTGCAAAATGATAAAGAGAAGGGAGAAATAACCCAGAACTCCCAGGATAGATGCGAGGAAAAACTTTGGCCCAGAATTGTGAGGAAAGAGACCAATTACCAAGTGTGGATCTAGAAGAAAAAGAAGTAGACTTAATTTCTTGAGATAGTGAGGATGAAAAAAAATTGCAGAATCAGAAAAAACACCAGGCTGAAAATAGTAAGGAAAGGGAAAAAATTAAAACCCTGAATAATAAAATTGAGACACAAAGGAGACTTCCAAAAATATATCCTTCCCTAGAATATCTTAAACAAAAAAAAATGATATTTTGTCAGACTCTAGGAAGAAATTGAGGAAGAAGCTGCAAATTGCCATAATCTGGTCTGGCCGCCATTAAAGATTCATCCTCCTCACTATTGTCCAGAGGCTTTAATGCCACCCCCTGCCTCAGTGCCATTTTGTATTAAAACTATGCCTAAGCATGAGATAGAATTTTAGGAAAAAATAGCCCACCTCAGAGAACAAATTCAATTAGAGAAAGAGCATTGAGAGTTAATTGACCAACTAAACAATTTACGAACAGAAATTTCTAAAATAAAAAAACCTCCTTATTCGCAGCCAATTTTATAGAATAAAAATCTTTCCTTTCTGATCTTTGGCCTTTGAGCTCCCAGGCCCTGAGGCAATGGGTGTGGAAGACAGTCTCTTTAGGTATGCTCAGCAAGGAACCACCTTCATGGGAACCATGGGAGCTCCCAGCAGCCCCTGACCATGTGGCTGCTAGGAAACCCCAGCAGGGTGGAGATCATGCCAATCGAAAGTTTAAAAAATGAAACTGGTATCCTCCTTCCCGTAGACATTAGAAGTAATCAAGAAAGACAAGGCTTGGGAAATTTATTATAGAGGCTACTGACATTCGCAGATCAAATTACATGGAAATCGGATGATCCTGTGTGGATCAATGGCCTCTATCAAAAGAAAAATTAGAAATTACCCACTAGTTAGTACAGGAACAACTAAAAGCGGGACACATAGGTAACCAGGGTACTGTGGACAACCAAGTTTCCTTTGAAGAATGGGATGAGGGTCCAGTGTTGCCAGCTCTTCTGATTTTATAGAGCAAGTGGAAATTTAGATTTTATGTGTGCGGGGAAATTTTCAGTTTTAAAACACTGATCAAAATTATTTATTTGTAGCCGGGTGTGGTGGCGCACGCCTTTAATCCCAGCACTCGGGAGGCAGAGGTAGGAGGATCGCCATGAGTTCAAGGCCAGCCTGAGACTACAGAGTGAATTCCAGGTCAGCCTGGACTAGAGCAAGACCCTACCTCAAAAAAAAAATTATTTGTGTACTTATTTATTTACTAATTGAAACAGGGCCTTGCTATAGAATGCAGGCTGATTCTGAACTCGTGATCTTCCTGCCTCAGACTTCTGAGTACACCACCAAACCCATCTATTGCTTCTTACTTTTAAATTATCTCTACTGTGAACAAAAATGCATAGTTCAAATCCCATGGGGTCCTGTTTTGTGAGTCCTGCCTTGGAGATCTAGGTTTCTTAAAATTTATTTCAGGGCTTGAGAGATTGCTTAGTGGTTAGGGTGATTGCTTGCAAAGCCTAATGACCTGAGTTCGATTCCCCAGTGCTCACTTAAAGCCATGTGCATGGGGTGGCACATGCATCTGTAGTTTGTTTTCGGGTCTGAAGATCCTGTCCTGCCCATCCTCTCTCTCTTCTCCCTCTTTCTCTGCTTGCATTTTTAAAAAAATCTCGTTTTACCACTGTGGTTTATAGGAGAGATTGGGAGAAATCCTCTTACTTTCTCCATGGCCTGATGTCAGAAGTGACTGATCAAAAAATTATAGCAGCAGGGAACTCAGTGCATCTAGCACTGGGATTTAAAACAACCAGAATTGTCTCCTGGGTCCAGCCATTAAAGCATTGTCTCTCTTGACCTTCTGGTATCTGTAAGAAAGTATGGGAATGACTGTGTGTATGTTTGTAGGTTGTTAGACTGAGAATAGGTTTTCTGTGAGCCAATATTTAAGAGATCTACAATAAAAGATTACCCTGATCTGATAGAACAAGTGTTGTGTGATTGTGTGTGTTTGAATGTGCATTTGTGCCCATTTCTTATACAGATGACAAATTATATTTGAAATTGTTGGAAAATAAATCTAATTCAGATTGAAATGCTTTTCAGACCCATTACCTAGAAATCTTTCCTAAAACCTAGATATATTCCAGGGGTCAGCTTTCTGCTTTTGTTAATCAGTGACAGTTATGAATGGGAGACATTCTACTGCATTTTCTAAAGAAGAAAATATTTTCGTGTTTATAAATGAAGCCAATACCCAAATCTATAGCACAGTTCTTGTTCTTAAGCTTTTTGGCTACAAATAGATGATACTATGCATTTTATGTAAATATTGATCTAAATTGGGATCTCAGTAAATTTCTGGTATTAATCTGAAATGTAATACCTGTTATTATTCTAACAATATTTCACTCCATTTTGTCCTTTTTTGAAGATTTAATACTGTTATCAATACTCAGGAACTATTGCAAGAAACTCCCTAGATCACATTCTATTAATACTGAATTCAAAGTTATCTATTTTTGTTTCCTATTCTGGATTGATAATCATTATCCCCCTGTTGGAAACTACAGCACGAATAAAAAATATATCTACACCAGCCTTGCTATTTAAACAATTACAGACATTTATCCATAAAAGAAAACACCTACAGGCCCATTCTAACCTGCCTGGGCCTTTGGCTGAAGGAAATTTCAGAGCAGACTTGGCTATGTGACAAATATTTCATGTAACTGAACAGGATAAAATTTCTGCTGCTTTAAAGGCTCACCAACTTCACCACCTAAACGCCCAGACTCTAAGGCTAATGTTTCATATCTCCAGAGAACAGGCAAGACAAATTGTAAAACTTCCCTTCCTGCATCACCTTCTTGCCTATTCCTCACTTAGGAGTAAACCCCAGAGGCCTTGGAAAATGTATGTAACCCATATTCCCGAATTTGGAAATCTAAAATATGTACATGTGTCTATTGATACTTATAGTGGATTTATTTTTGCTACACCACAATCTGGTGAAGCAGGAAAACATGTCATTGCTCATATTCTGGCTGCTATAGCAGTGTTGGGAATTCTGAAAAACATTAAAACGGATAATGGCCCAGGATACACTGGGTCTGTATTTACTAAGTTTTGTCAACAACTTAACATTAAACACTCTACTGGAATTCCCTATAATCCGCAAGGCCAAGGTATTGTAGAAAGGGCTCATTTATCTCTTAAAAATATTCTCCAGAAAATTAAAAAAGTGGAATGGTATCCTGTTAAAGGCTCTCCTCGTAACCTCTTGTCATATTCACTTTTTATTTTAAATTTCCTGACCCTGGACAAAGACGGACACTGCAGCAGAATGTTTCCGGCATACAGAAACTCGCAAAGATTTTCCTACGGTCCTATGGAAGGATCCTTTAGAGAATAAATGGCATGGCCCAGACCTGGTCTTAATATGGGGCCGAGGATCTGTATGTGTGTATTCAAAGGTGTTGGGGTGCTTCTCCAGATGTCTTACCGCACGGGTCCCTGGCCCCATGCTAAATGAACCTCAGTCTCTCTGGCCAGCAGGAGACCTGGCTCCATCGAGGAAAGGTGAGCGCGGCGGCTGGACAATCACACGCAGCCGGGAGAAGTGTCCAAGCAGATCTCAAAACTTTATTTTCACATCCAACCTTTTATACAATCTAGGGATGGGTAGCATTGCCTTATCTCTTACACAAAGGACTCAGTAAAC
>PVHP010055443.1:0-10127 GCA_004024765.1 Zapus hudsonius | reverse complement strand
CAGTGATGTCAATGCCACCAGCTTCGTCATTACCTTGTTTATTGGGAAAAAATAGGTGGGTGTCAAAGAAGTGTGGAGAGTGAACTTTGTGACTGGCAGAAAAGGGGATTTCTATTCAGATGTCGTAACAACCCGTGACACCAATTCCAAAATTGGAAGTGATATGAAGGAGATCGCTGAATAAATTTCTTGTGGATTAGGAATCAAATCAGATTGTCTCATCCCAATTCTTTTCTCATGACAAAGTGAGGAGAGGACTTTAAAAAGTGCTTTTCCGCTTGTTCTTTTCACCTTTGTGTTTCGTGGTCACTTGTCACACTGCCAAGAGAAACATCAATCTCTCGGGCTGGAGATATGGCTCAGCGGTTAAGGCACTTGCCTCCAGTGCCTAAGGCCCCAGGTTCAATTCCCCAGGACCCACATAAGCCAGACCCACAAGGTGGTGGCCCTGGTGTGCTCTCTCTCTCTCTCATCATCATCTATCTCCTGTATCTCTCTGCTTGAAAATGAATAAATAAACTATTTACAGAAACATCAATCTCTCGTTCTCTCCCCCTCTCTCACACTCAAACCTTTCACAAATGTTCTCTCACACAAATCAGCATACTCTGGATACTTCTGAATTCACTCATTTGAAGCACACGGCCCACCATCATGAACAGCTTAAAGATCATTCCGTGGCATTGGCCTTTGCTTCCGGGAGAACAATACAAAGATGTGTTCTGTTCCAGATGAGTTCTGGAGTATTACTTTAGTTTTAGTATTAATTCTGCTTCTCAGTCCCTCCTTACTGAGTATGGGAGGGAACCCACATCCAGTACATGAATATATTTTGTTTTAAATCAGAAAACAAACAAACGGATCCAAAGCACCGAGACAATATGTGATTAACATTTAAGCACTTGGATCTAGACTCACAGCTGGGTCATGTCCTGCCCCTGGTCTAGTTGGTACCCAGAGGACAGCTAGATTTGGGAAGTTATCAATAATCAGCCATTCTTTTTAAAAAATATTTTATTTGTTTAATTATTAGAGAGAGAGGAGAAAGAGAGAGAAGAGAAAGAAGAGAGAGAGAGAGAGAAGGGGTTTGCCACTGCAAATGAACTCCAGATGCATGCACCACCTTGTGCATCTGGCTTTATGCAGGAACTGGGGAATTGAACTGGGGTCCTTCTACTTTGCAGGCAAATGCCTGAACTGCTAAGCCATCTCTCCAGCCCAATAATCAGCCCTTCTCGATACCGCTTTAGATCGTCAGGGTTAGGAACAGACTGAGTTATGACATCTGTCAGTTCATAAAATGCCGTCTTAAAGCCTGATGCTGAGTGGTTCTCAGCCAACTGAGTTTTTCCAGTCACACAGCCAGAGAAACTGTGATGATCCTTGGAAAACAGAAACACCAAGAAAAATTCAAGTTTGTATCTTAAAACTGCAGCTGCAACTAGCACGTAATCCTAATGACTTACTTTTTCTGCTTTTCATATCTTTGTTTTCTCATCAGGCCACACCCCTGTGAGCTTCTTATCTCTCTCCCCCCTGTCTCTTGTTTCTGGGCAACTGACCAACTGTGCTCCTTGCGTTCCCTCCAGTGGAAGCTTCAGAACACTGCACCTGTTCCCTGTTTGGAGTTGGGCCCCAGGTCTCTCTGCTCTCTGACCCTGTTCTGCTGCTCGACAGTCTTGGTTCAAAGGGCACTTCCAACTGAGGTGCTCCTGTGAGGGAGGAACCCAAACAACTTTCCTTGAAGGGTAACTTTTAGACACTGCTACTATAAATAAATGAGTTCTCTGCGGTGACAGGTTTTATCACATACAGGTACAGCCTTGGGAAAACGCACACACTTGAAGCTTTTGCCTCTTGTCCCCCAAGTGATACGAGGGTTGCTAGATTGAGTCAACATAATACAGGACCCACAGATAAATTTTAATCTGAAGCAAACAAATAAGATTTTAGTAGACACATGTGTATTTGGCAACCCCATAACCCGAGAATGGGATTCAGCTCTTAGGAGCTCTGTCGCTTAGCCAGGATGGCCCTTGGAATATGCCTGAGCAGAGCTGCAGGGCGGTTCACCTGGCGCAGCCTCTTTACACAGAATGACAGCTTAGCCTATTTCCATCGTAACAACACGACAACACAGAAAAGCAGCCTTTCGGAAACCACTTCAGCACTGACTCTCCAGGCAAGTCTGGTTTGCAGCCTGTTCAACTTGAAGGGACTCACCAATAGGTGTCACTCTTACACTGAATGTGCACAGAGCACAGCCGCCTGGTCAGGGAGGGAGCTTCACCAAACCCCGCATCAATCGTCAAGTTGTTTCCGCTTCATTCCCCACCTCTTCATCCAAAACCAAACATCAATGTCTTTCTAAGGTGACGTGTGGCCATTATAAATGCATGATTATGAAAACGCAAGGTCAATGGTTATCGATCATATACACGTGGCAGGTCTAATCCACCCAGATGAACGCCCATTTCATCGCCTACGTGATCACAGGTCTGAGCCACACTCATCACACACAGTGTTTCTGGCTGGAAAGGAATGCACTGGGGAGCATAAGACTGTCGATAGGCATTCAAGTTACTGGCTAAAAAGAAAAAAGTGCTTGTTGGATTCCAGGCGAGTCAATGTCTCTTGTCAAGGAATGTATGAATGAGTGAGAAAAGAGAAGCCTCTGCTTTTAAATGGCTCATCCTGGATATATAAGATTTCCTGCCGGGCTGGAGAGATGGCTCAGCGGTTAAGGCACTTGCCTCCAGTGCCTAGGGACCCTGGTTCAATTCCCCAGTACCCACAGGGGCTGGGCCCACAAGGTGGTGGCCCTGGTGTGCTCTCTCTCTCTCTCTCTCTTTTTTTCTCTCTCTCCTTGAAAAATGAATTAAAAAAAAAAAACAAGAAGTATTTAAAAAAAAAGATTTCCTGCCAACCCATTCACCTGTTATTTGACTTACTAAGAGAGAGGAAGGTTCACAGATGTGCAAGAAGGATGGGTTACTCAGATTTTCGACCCCTGACATATGTTATTCATGCATTTTTAGTAACATGATATTAATTGGCTAATAGCAAATGGCTTCCCCAAGGAAGGTTTTAGTAGCCAAACTAATGTGGCAAACACTTAAGTAAATTATAAACATGGTCCCCTTTAGTATAAAGCTTTGGTTTTCTGCAACCCAGTGATTATTTTTTAATGTTGTCATGGTTTGATCCAGGTGTCCCCAACAAACAAATGAATGTGCTCTCAGTGATCGATCCTCAGCTGATGGCAGTTTGGGAATTAGAACCTCCCTGGAGCTGTGTTGTTGGGGGTGGGCTTATGGGGTTAGAAGCCAGCTTCCCCTTGCCAGTGTATGGCACACCTTCCTGCCATTGTTTGCAGTGCTGTGGCGGAGGTGATGTCCACCCTCTGCTTATGCCATCGTTTTCCCTGCCAGGATGGAGTCTCCCCTCGAGTCCATAAGCCAAATAAACCCATTCCACCACAAGCTGCTTTTGCTTGGATTCTTTCTGCGCAGCAACTAGAAAGCTGACTGCAACAAATACATTTTTAAGTTTTAAAATATTTTTATTTATTTATTCGCAAGTAGAGAGAGAGATAGAAGAGAGACAGACAGGGAGAATGGGCACACCAGAGCTTCCAGCTGCTGCAAATGGACTCCAGATGCAAGCACCACTTTGTACATCTAGCTTTGATTTCCTAGTACATGGATACTGGGAAATCAAACTCCAGTTGTAAGGCCTTTTGTGCAAGTGCCTTAACCACTGAGCAACCTCTCCAGCCCCGATTTTTTTTTAAAGCTCTCACTCTAGGCCATCCTGACCTAGAACTCACTATGTAGCCCAGGCTGGCCTCAGCCTTCTGGGTGCTGGGATTATATAGGAGTGAGAGACACCATGCTCAGCTCTGCATTAATTTTTCTTAATGCTCCCCACTCAAAATGCGGCCTCAGCAGTCTGACATACACTTTGTATTAAATGCGTATTAAATGACCTCTGCTGCCAACAAAGCCCAGAGATGTCCACTTACATTGAGATCCAAGTACAGTTCGCTCCGGTTTGACTTTTCTCTGTCCTCGTGGAGCAGAAATGGACAGGGTGGTCCCGCTCTGTAGCCCAGGAGCCACGCATCTCCGTCTTTGTTGGGAAGGTCCTTCGTTGTCTGCTTACTGAAGCCATCCCACGGAAAGCCCTCCGGGGAGGGGGAGACGCCTAGGCAAGCACAGAGAAGATCTCCAATGACACAGCAGCCGGAACACAGTGGAGGCAGCCGCGTGGGGAACCCCTCCTAGGTCACTAAGTTCTATTTTGAGACTGCTTTTTCCAATACTCCTTAGTGAGAATAAGGCACATACCCTCCTCCCCAACTATTCACAGTCCTCTAGGCTCTACATTCTTGCTTTCTAAGCTCGGCTGTGTAGTGCACACTCATTCAGAATAGAATTGGAAGAGCTGGGAGCAGGGGTCCGGAGGGCTGGGCCCTCGGCTCTATGACTAAATGCTGTCAGAGTTCCTCTGTTCTTCAGGAACGGGAGCGTTGCCTTGTTTCATCTTTGTTTTAGAGACAGAATCAGCAAGCATGGTGCATACGGGCACTTGGTCCGTGTGCTGATGAGCAGATGTTGCTTGAATAACCAGTCTCTTTGTTTTCGTCTGAGGATGTCAGGCCCATTCTTACACTCTGTCAGCATGTCCCTCCTCAAGTTTAAAATAGTTTATAGGTAGGTAACAATAGAGCTCCCATTTTCAAAAAGAAAACCGAAATAAAAATCAGCAATATGCTGAAGATCAAAAACTCAGGGAATGCCCAGGCAGGTAATGAAGGTCTTCCTCTTGGTGACTGTTTAACATGCCTCTGCCTGAGACGGCAACACGTCGTGGTCAGAGGGACGACATGCTCATTTATCGCTTGAAGAGCCACAGTTAATGTCAGCATATTGAAGGCCTTGAGACAATCTTTAGGTAAAAAAGTAAATCTGTGAAATGGGATTTTTGAAATTTATTTGACCAGGAAGTCCATTTCAAGGGCAGGGAGCACAATTTGGAAAACACTAGGTCAACCCTGGACATGTCTCATGGGACACTCACATCCCCAGTTCTCTTCGAATTCCCTTTCACGTTAAGCAACTTGGCAAAACATGAAGCTACTACATGGACAGTAACGTTTAGACAGTATAACTTTGCAAGAGGGATCGCTGTTGGGATATATGATAGAGTGTTTAGCACACATAATCTGTGTAAAAGAGTTTCTCTGGCAGTGATCCGAAGCCAGCCAGTGACAAGACCAAGCCGAAAAACTTGACCCGCAAGTAACTTGATCTGAGAGTAACAGGCACCCAAAAAGACTGGGATAACATGTGTCTCCTCCTTTAGATCAGAGTAACATTTTTTAAAAAGGGAATTTGAGAACCAGCTAAGGTTTTGCTTTTTGTTTGCTTGAGGGGTTCGTTGACTTTTAATCACACTTCCAAGTGAAAGTCACACAGGTCACGGTATTTCTACAATTGCCTCCTGGACCGCAGTCCAAAAGCACGTTCTTATGGCCACTGAGAAACATGAGAGTCCAGGACATTAGGAGTCACTCTTCAAACACAGTGTCTAAGAAGTGAGAACACAGGCTCTTCCTTCCCGAGGGCTGAGTGCTGCTCATTTGTGCTGACTGTCTCCAGGAAGCTTTCCCTCGGGCTTTCAGGTAGGGTTTAATATTCTGGGGGGTGCAGCCAAAGGGGCTGGAAAATACTAATGGCCAACGGTACTGCAGGGAGGAGTCTGCCTGCAAAGCACTTCCACTTCATCCTATGTGTGCCTGAAAGGAAGTTAGCACCAGGTGTATTTGAATGCATGAAGAAATTAAGCCCAGACCCCTTTAGCTGGCATGAATATGACTCAGTCCTCCTCCTAGAATAATTTTGTCCATGTTTGGCATGAAAAAAGGAAATAAACCTTCTCGAACTTATGATGTGTGCTCACCATACTATCTCACTTCCAGATCCCACGTCTTAAATCCCTCCCATTTTCATTTTGTATTTTGTACTAAAATCTGGCTTTGGATGAAGCTTACACGGACTATTAAAGCAATATAAAACACAATGTGCATCACAAAAGACAACAGCAAGGCATACTGACATCCATATCGCCAAAGGCATACTGTCTGGTTCGACTACATTTATTCATTGAATAAGACAGATGTCAATTCACGTACTGTAAGATTTTGGTACCGCTGGGTAAAGGATGCATGCGCGTAAATGAATGTGCATTTACATGCAAACACGCCCATAGAGCTGCGGTGTCTGGCTGCCACTGCATTAATGAGGCAAGGCATCCAATCCAATTCATTCTTTAAACAAACAAAAACAAAAGAAAGATTAAGCAGATACAATGAAAACTGACTTCATTCTGAAGACGGTTTTAAAGAGCCAATTTCTATTGCTTCCTATCTAACCAGACAATATCCCTGTGGATAAAATGACCAAACTATGATGCATAATAATTTTTTTTTTTTGGTTTTTTGAGGTAGGGTCTCGCTCTAGCCCAGGCTGACCTGGAATTCACTCTGTAGTCTCAGGGTGGCCTTGAACTCATGGTGATCCTCCTACCTCTGCCTCCGAGTGCTGGGATTAAAGGCGTGCGCCACCACGCCCGGCTTGATGCATAATAATTTTAATAAAGAGCTCTGGGGCAGGAAAGGACCAAGGGCAGAAATAAGCAACATAAAATTATTATTCTCAAAAGTTTGACGAACTAAGGACAGAGGACAAATTCACCTTTCCGAAAAGTCATGCTGAATTTACAAAGTGATTTTTGAACAGTTTTAATAATACAAACACAAATGTTTTGTCAAAAATAATGTATATTTCTATGGTTATTTAAAGCAGATCATGTCCATACTACTCTCTTCATCCGAGTAAGCAACAAAAAAGAGAAAACTTTAGATAAATGTATCAAACCTATTGACTATCATTTCATTTCTGACACAGACATATTTCCAGGTTCCTTTTCACTAACCATTTTTCTGAAACACTGAAAATCTTCTCGGTGTAATCATGTGTCTTTCTCTTTAGTGTGCACATTATGATTTACTCTTTCTTGCTTTGTTTTCCACAGACAAGTCAACACCTTGATTGTCACAACATAAACAAGCAGGTGAATTCCACAGCTGGTCACAGTTAACACAACATACAGCACAGACACACGAAAGGTAGGATGACTTACCTTGAGCCCACTTTGAAAATCGGTGCTTTTCCCAACCATTCATGGGTGAGCTGCATTTCCTGATGCTGACCTATAAGGTCAGCCTGGGGTTGGTGGGGGGGGTTGTCAAATATCAAAACAATGGAAGTAGACAGAGAGAAAAGGTAACATGCTATTTGCAATGGATGCGGTCCCAACACATTTCTCAAAATGCAGTCAAGTCCCTCTAACCCGTGGGACAAGTCCCACCTCTTCCTCCCTACCTCAATGACCAATCTACAATCAAGACTTTTACTTCTGTCTCTGTAGCTCCTTTCGGGGACTCATTGTTTTATATTTTCCCTGCCCTACAGATATTGCACCTGGCAAGTGACTACTGAAGTGTTATACTGCCCAATTCTGAAACAAGGTCTATGTTCTGCCATCACCATGAGATAGACTTACCCTGGAGAGCCTGGGATCACACACATACACCAGACCTGAATCCCATCCTACAGCCAGATCTAGTGAACCAAGCCAACTCCCAGCCAGTGAGAGAGAACACTAACTCTCTGCTATAAGGCATTGACATTTTGAATTTATTTTTTTTTTTGGGGGGGGGTTTCGAGGTAGGGTCTCACTCTAGCCCAGGCTGACCTGGAATTCACTATGTAGTCTCAGGGTGACCTCAAACTCACAGTGATCCTCCTACCTCCGCCTCCCGAGTGCTGGGATTAAAGGCGTGCGCCACGCCCGGCTTTTGAATTTATTTATTGAAACAGTCGTCTCATACTTTCATTATCTGCCCATCAACAGTACTATAACTCTAAAAACTTCAAACCATAAAAACTTTCATCTAAGGAATTTTTATATTTTCCTTTATACTCAAAACAGTTACTTAATGCATAGGTTTTGAAAATTCAAGGGAAAACTCATGGTGCACCCATTTACTCACTCATACCACCCACATACAAGCTACAGTCCACTAAAAACTTAACCTTATTTAATAAGCATTGCCCTTAGTCATCCGATGGAAAAGCCATGTATTTCTAAAGAGAAGTTTGTCAACATAAATAAGATATAAAACAGGCACACCTGCACAAGTGTATATAAGAAACAAAATTGCAGTGCTTTTCAGGCTTTCTTCTCTTATTTTCCCATCCTAAGAAGCCCTCACTCACTTGAAAGCAATGATGAAATACGAGGGCAAAAAAACCCTCAACATGACTGTTAGCTATGCTACAGTTTCTATAAATTCAAAGAGGTGACAGTTTTTTCAACCATATCTGAACCTGCATGTGAAGAGAGACAGGTCTTCTTCTGTGATGCTATTCAAACATGTCCTTCTTGCCCGACAGACAGAAATCTAGGTGTGGCTGGTAGACGGGGCTCTGTTAAGCCATTGTGGGAGGACATGCGCTCTTGTGCCTAATTATGCACATCTAATCCACAGCTTCTGTCCATGAGAAGCGGCACTCTGGTGCCGTGATCCAACTCCAATTCTAGTGGTGGCAAATGACACCATGAAACCAGATTAGAATTCTGGCAAAGTACCTTGTCAATCCATCCCAGCGTCTAATTCTCCCGACAAGTACAAGGGGAAAGAAATGAAAGACATGCTAAGTAAGCAATGGCAGGTGGGAGTTTGGCTAAGTGGAAGGAGGCTGTTGGCAGGTCAGGAAGTGGGAAGGACTGGGAAGAAGGCTACAGCAGCTTGGGAATCTCCATGGAAGCCATCATAGATAGCAGACGAATGGAGTATTGTTTGGGCAGCTAACATCATGTTTTCAATTCAATGAGTTGGAAAGGTTCTTAAGTTCATCTCCCCACCTACCTGCTCATTTTACAGTTAAGAGAACTGAGACCCAGGAGGGTTTCAGTATTTCCAATATGCTCAGTTTTGGCCAACGGTTAAATGAAAATCTGATTTCTAGAAAACCGTTTATGCTGCTTAGAAGAGAAGATGCACAGGTGGGAATGTGGAAGGGCAAGAGAGCAGGACGTGTGACTGTGGAAGACCATAGCCAAGCTCGGGCCTGGACAGCTGAGCTCTGTTTCTGGCTGTGGTCCCTACTAATTGCTTCAGCTCTGAACCCTCTACGCCTCGTACCCAATCCCCAGCTGGTGGAGGGAGCCTTGGAGAGGTGGAGACTTGTCGGGGGAGGTGTGTCCCTGGGGGAGGCCCTTGAGGCTTAGTTTAGCCCTACTGGGTGTTCACTAGCTCCCTCTCTCTGGCTGATCCCTGCTACTGATATGTGAAGATGTGAGCCAGCTTCCTGCTCAGCCATGTTCCCCCCCACCATGATGAAAACTCCCCTCAAAACTGTAAGCTGAAATCAATCCTTTCCTCCCATAAACCTGGTGTTTTGATCCGGCAATGATAAGGGAGGTCACATGAGACACTGCATGTCCATATGAAGGAGAATTTTTTGCTGAAGGGGAGAATAACTAAGCACAATAAGGATTCGGGTCAGACACTGCGTGCCTGTGTGAAGGAGCATCTTGGCCAGAGAAGAGAATAACTGAGCTCATAAGGATTCAGGCAAGCGCTGCACTGCAGCTGATCCCAAATCTGTTCACGTTCTAAAAATAGAATCTACGTCACCGAGTGCAGTCGCTGCTCATCTCCAGCAACAGCACCTCCTGAGGTTCTTCATGAGACACCCTATGACACGCCTTCCCTGAAGGTCAAACGTGTGAGCCTCGAGCCACAGTGAAACCATTTATAGACATCGCTTCCCATGAAACAGCATTTTAAAGAGGCACATAAGTACACAGTATGATTATTCCATTAACCTTCTTCCATGGCCTTTTCCTGTGAGAAATATTGATCTTCAATGAGGAGCAAATATAACCGAAGTCAGGAAACTCATTTGTGGCTACAGTTAGGGTGAAAATTTTAATGTCTGAAAACCAGGAACACATATTTAAAGGAGCAGAGGTGGGATGGAGAGACAGCGCAG
>PVHP010055442.1:0-10144 GCA_004024765.1 Zapus hudsonius | reverse complement strand
AAAAGAAAAGAAAAGAAAAGAAAAGAAAAGAAAAGAAAAGAAAAGAAAAGAAAAGAAAAGAAAAGAAAAGAAAAGAAAAGAAAAGAAAGCCAGCTTGGCTCTGGAAGGATCAAGGAAGTTGTTTGCCTTGAGTCCACATATGTCTGAGGCCATCTGGGCACAAGTCCTCTTTCTCTAGCTATTCACTTAGTCCTGTCTGTCCCGCCCATCTGTCTATATGTCTATATATCTGTCTGTCCATCTGTCCATTTGTCTGTCATCTTGCCTATGGGGCTGCCTACCTGCGTGGCCAACAGCCTTTTGACCTCCTCCTGCTGCCGCCTCAGGATCACCTGCTTCTCCTCCATGAGCGTCACGTTCCTCTCCTGCATCAGCTCGCGCTCAAACTTCTTGATGGAGTCCTGGCAGGTGGAGGTCAGCTCTGTCACACACTCTCCTCTGGGTCTTTCTCCTCCTAGCCTGCCCTGCTGCTGGGTCCTCGGTGGGAGGATCCACTCCACACAAGACCACCTGCAGTTACCCAGGCTCCTCTGGCCTGCTAGCCACACCGTGAGGCGATGAGCTTAGAAGAAGAGTTAAGGACATGGACCACCTGACCCACCTTCTCAGCCTGCTCCACACCTCACCTCGGTGTGCATGATCATCACGCCCACAAACATGTTGAGGAAGATGAAGGAGGCGAGCAAGATGAAGATAATGGTGAATGCCCGGCTCACAGCAAAATTCCGCTTGTCCAACTCTCCCTGCAGGTTCGTCCAGCCATCCACCTGGTCAGACAGAGCAGGGGTGCTGAGTACCGGGCAGAGTAGGGCTCCACTGAACAGGCGTCTGCCTCAGTTTCCATCCCAGCCCTTCAACGCTCCCCACTCACTGGCTGTATCCTAGTCATGGTGGTCTTCAAATTCAGGGTACTGCTAAGTAAGGGCCAGCGTGTCCAAGGGGTCTCTTCTTTCAAGCCTCCCACCAGCCCCCCCCCAAAGACAAGCCCATCTTTAAAAATAACCCTGTTTTCTTTTTTAAAAATTTAAATGTATTTGCAAGGAGAGAGAGTGAGAGAAAGAATGGATGCACTTAGGGCCTCCTGACGCTACAAAGGAACTCTAGCTGCATGTGTCACCTTATTCATCTGGCTTAACGCGGTTTTAGGGAATCATCCAGGCCATCGGTCTCTGCAAGCAAGCGCCTTTAACTGCTGAGCCACCTCTCCAGCCCAACAATCCTACTTTGTAAAAAGTTCAATATATTCTAGACTTCTAGACTCAGGTCTTGCTTATTCTGGATGGGTCTGTAGCAGCTTATTTTCAAAGAGGCTATGTGCTGTGGTTTCTTTTATATCTTAAGCTTAATCCAAATTAAGTATCGCTTGAGATCTATGACAAGTTGGGACATAGGGAATGATCCAAGAAGTTACGTGATTCTAGAGACAGAGCTGGAACCCTGTTTAGGGCATGGCCTCAGACTAGTCCTGAGGTATCCACCTCTTGCTTACCTGAGCCAACTAAACAACTGAACCCGAGGAAGGCCCCACAAGAGCATGTCCACCTGGGTAGCCCCTTCTTAAGACCCTCTCGTCACTCTTCCCAAGCACAGTACCGTGGCCAAACTGAAGAGGGTGAAGAAAGCCACAGCCAGGTTCCCCCAGTTATTCAGGTCAGCCTTATCTGACGTTCCAAATAGGCAGAATCCCAAAATAGCAAAGATGTACATGAGGACGAAGAGAAGGGTGAGCACAGAGGCCACGGTGTAGACTGTCTGCCCCACGGCGATAATGAGCGTCTGCAAGGCAAGAACATGAAATGAGGTAAGGGTGCCTGGCTGGACCAGTTCAGAGAATGGACATCCAGCCAACCTAGTTCATGCCTCTCCTTGGGATCTGGAGACATGCCTTGCACATAATAGATGCTAAATAAGTGTCAGTTGAAGGAAGGAAGGAAGGAAGGAAGGAAGGAAGGAAGGAAGGAAGGAAGGAAGGAAGGAAGGAAGGAAGAAAGGGAGGGAGGGAGGGGGGAGGGAAGAAGGGAGGGAGGGAAGGAGGGCCACAACTGTGCCTGGATTGAAGGCTGCATCACTCACAGTGGCATGCCCCCTCAGCCATGGGCACCTTGCACACACCATCAGGTCTGGGGTGGACTGTGCATCAGCACTACTAACCACTCTACCTGAGCCCAGCCTGGCTCCAGAGTCATCCCGGATGCCTCGCTCCTGCTCCTCAGCTAAAGGCCAGCACCGAGTGCTCTGTGCTCCATTGCAGGGGTGATAGGGAACCACCAATGCACTGAGTGGAGAAGACCAAAGGGAAAATTCTTCCTGTTCATCTCACAGGCAGCCTCCCATCTTGTAGTCAGAAGCTCTGCCACTGAGCTATACCCCCAAGTCCCCTATCTTGTGACCTTAGTCTTCCCTCTGTAAAATGGGCAATTGTCTTTTCCTCCCTACATTGCCTTGTCCTGGAGATCACTGTTCATAGCTCCTCGTGGTTCATTCGCCATGCCCTGGAGTCTTGATTGGCCTTACTTTCAAGGTAGACAGGTATTATCATTTTTAAAGGATGAGGGGTCAGAAGCTCAGAGAAGCCAACTGTCTTGGCCCACTTCCCCTGAAGTCTTTATATATTTTATTTTATTTATATGTAAGGAAGGGGAAATGTAAGGAAAGGTACCAGGGCCTCTTGCCACTGCAAACAAACTCCAGATGCATGTGCTACTCTGTGCATCTGGCTTTAAGTGGGTACTGGGGAGTTGAAGTCAGGCTGTCAGGCTTTGCGGACAAGTGCCTTTAACCCCTGAGCCATCTCTCCAGCCCCCTTGATGTCTTGAAATCCATGCTTCTAGGCTCATCATGCTCTCTTTCTCCAGCTGATCTTGGAAGCCTTCAGCATTGCTATGGATGACATACTATCTTCCAGGTCTCTTCGTCCTAGGTATTCCTTTATTGACACCTGAACCACTCTAGGCCCATACTTCCTGGGTGCCCAACACTGTAAAAACAGGGCTACACTTCTCACTGTCTGATCCTGCCCTCACCCTGAGGTGCTCACCACTAGATGCTGAGTCCCAGGGACTCCCAGGCTTCTTTCCTGTTGATCTTCCTTACTTTTTCCCCTACCAACACAGCCTCCTACGCCAAGTACCTCAAACACCTTCTCCTCTCTTTCCAGGACACTGCAGGCTCTTCCCCTAGCCCTCAAATAAGGGGTTTGAAGTAAAGAGTGTCAGGATCCGAGGTGCCTTTAAGAACACTCCCCCAGCTGCTGAGACATTGAGACATGAATACGGGTGTCCAGGCAAGAGCTGGGGTGGCAGGGATTTAAAAAAAAAGATATGGACAAATCAGTAACTACTCCAGAGACCATGCACCAAGACTTAGAGAGAGAGAGAGAGAGAGAGAGAGAGAGAGAGAGAGAGAGAGAGAGAGAGAGAGCTATGACTTGTCAACTGAATGGCGTCAGGTGCACACTGCACCAGAAGGAACCAGGGTTCAGGGGCTTGGGGCTGGGTGAGTAGAGCTTACGAAGAGCTTGTAGGTGAGTCACATGCGTCTGAGGAACATCAGAGATGTCCAAAGGGCAGTTGGGTGTGAGGGTCACAGAGTGAAGTCTGGGGTAGGTAGAGGGTATATAGAGGAGACATAACCCTGAGAAAACTGTGCTCTGAGCCAGACCAAGAAAAGCCCAGTGGAGCAAGGATGCCAAGGGAATGAGTGGGTCTGCTGAGGAAGAGGTTGTCACCAACCTCAGAGAGATTACTCTGGAGGGAGGAGGAGAGAGGCTAGGAAGTAAGACCGGAAGTGGGGTGCCTTTATACAGAAGCCTGGCATTAAGGAAGGACGAGGGAGGACTGGATGTGTGCACACGCGAGCACAAGATCACGTGAGGGCAAGGAACGAGTGGCTGTGTGTGCCAGGGGGTGCTCTCCCACATTCAGGACCTAGGTAAGGGGCAATCTCAGCGGGATACGTGACACACCCTGACTGGACAAATAGGCCCAGACCAGCCCCTTCCTGGAGAGCAGAAGCCAGGACAAACACACTGTGTATAGGACACATGCCTGAGGGCCTGGCTGAGGGTAAGAGTTCAGCCCTGAGGCTTGTTCTGGAATATTCTGAGCCTAGGAAAACCTAGTCACACAATGATCTCAACACCTCGGGAAAGTAGAAGAGAAGCAGCACTTTCAGAGTGGCCTTCATAAAATGAGAGGATCCCCAAATGTGACAGAGTGGTCACTAGCTCAAAGCCACGTAAACACTGGCAATCCTGGGCACAGAGTTCACAGCACCTGCACCACATGAAAGGAAGTCAGCCACCAAGGCACGGGAAGAAAGAACAGCTCCGATGGCCTTGGTCACCAGACATGGATTTCAAACTTCACCCTGACATTTAATTGCTGAGTGACCTTGGCCTTAATTTATTATCTGTAAAATAGTCCTAATACAGTTCTTTTTTTAAAATATTTTATTTATTTATTTTCAAACAGAGAGAGAGAGAGAGGAAGAGAGAGAGAACCAGGGCCACCACCTTGTGGGTCTGGCTTATGTGGGTACTGGGGAATTGAACCCGGGGCCTTAGGCACTGGAGGCAAGTGCCTTAACTGCTGAGCCATCTCTCCAGCCCGTAATACAGTTCTTACCACTGATTTTTTTTATTTAAAAGATTTATCTATTTATTTGCGAAACAGAGAGAGAATATTGGTGTCCCAGGGCCTCTGTGCCCCCTTGTGCATCTGGCTTTACGTGGGTACTGAGGAATCAAACCCGGGCCATCAGACTTTGCAAGCAAGTGCCATCTCTCCAGTCCCGATTACCACTGTTTTAAGACTGAGAAAATACTAGAAAAGATCCGTCTGCCATTTTGTAGGCATTCAGTGACAGGAAGACAAGTCACATCACTCTTTCCCAAAGGGGGGGGGGGACAGCATGGCACCCCGGAGCACTCACCCTGATGCCTCTGCTATAGGGGATAAGTTTCAGAATCCTCAGCGACTGTATGCCATCAGCAATGTTGAGGTTTCTGTAGTGGTTGCCCTTGATCTTTCGGAGGCTATAGGGGATCGCGATGATGATAATGATGATCAAGTCAAGCACATTATAGCCACTCTTCCAGTAGTCGATGGGGTCCACATAGACCTTCAAGAAGAACTCTGAGGTATACATGGAGACGAAGATGATCTCTGAGATCTGCAGGGTGGTAAGGTTTGCAGAGGTCAAGCCCGATGCAGAGCTCTCTTTCGCTCCCAGGGTCACCCAGTCATGCGTGGAAAAGGAGCAGTGCTCAGTCACCAGGGTGCTGGAGAACACAGGAGACTCCGTATGCCTGACCCCCTTCCCTTTCTGGGTCATCCCTGTCTAACCTTGGGTCGGGCTTGACTGCAGATGTTTGGGAATGATGGACAGTTGACTGAGTGACTTAATGAACAAATCCAGGTCCCAGCCAGTCAGTATGCAGCATGTGACTATAAAAGAGTTCCCAAGAGGGCTGGAGAGATGGCTCAGCAGTTAAGGCACTTGCCTCCAGTACCTAAGGCCCTTGGTTCAATTCCCCAGTACCCACATAAGCCAGACCCACAAGGTGGTGGCCCTGGTGCTCTCTCTCTCCTCTCTCTCTCTCTCTCTCTCTCTCTCTCTCTCTCTCTCTCTCTCCTTGAAAAATGAATAAATAAAATATTTTTTAAAAAAGAGTTCCCAAGAGAAGGTCCTAAGTGTTTTCTGACCAGATTGAACATATGAACATTGTTCTGAACATATGAACAGTGAAAAATATACATGGAAGATGAAAACATCTAGTTATATTTATCCATTAACTCAGACATACTTAAACATCAATTAATTAAAGTCATCTGTCTTTGGGCATTCTCTTTTTATATATTTTTTATTTATTTGAGAGAGAGAGAGAGACCTAGAGTTAAGAGCATGGGCTAGAGAGGTTGCTCAGTGGTTAAGGTGTTTGCCTGAAAAACTTAAGGACCTGAGTTTGATTTCCCCAGTACCCACATAAAGCCAGATGCACAAATTGGCACATGCATCTGGAGTTTGTTGGCAGTGGCTGGAGGCCCTGGCGCACCCATTCTCTCTATATCTCTGTCTCACTCTGCTTGGAAATAAGTTTTTAAAAATATTTTATAATGAAAAATATAAAAATAGTATGGGCACGGGCCTCTTGCCACTGGAAACGTCTTCCAGGCACATGTGCCACTTTATGCACTTGGGTACCGAGAAACTGAACTGGACCAGCAGGCTTTGCAAGCGAGCGCCTCACCCACTAAGCCATTTTCCCAGCCCCTTTCTCCTCTTTGTTCCCCACACTTACACTGATGAACGGATCTACTTCAAACTTTTCTCACCCACCTACAAATCCAAATGGCTTCACTGTTGCCAGCAAGTCCCTGCTGAGACACTGATGACTTTTCTTATCGAAATTCACTTGGCCATCATCCAGTATTCATTCATTGTTTGTTCACCCATGTCTAAAAAATCTTTGACTGAGGTGCTAAGCATGTGCCAAGCAAGCACTGTTTTAGGCACTGGGAAATGAGTAATTAGAAAGTTAGGCATGGTGGTGCATGTCTTTGATCCCAGCACTTGGGAGGCAGAGGTAGGAGGGTCGCAGTGAGTTCAAGGCCATTCTGAGACTACATAGTGAATTCCAGGTCAGCCTGGAGTAGAGCGAGACCCTACCTCAAAAAAAAAGATAGAAGCTATGGTTATTAATATTAGAAATTGTGAGTGGTACTTTTTCTCTGATTTCTTCTTCAGTATGTTTGTTATTGGTATATAAAAAGAGTTCAGTTTTGTGTGTTGATTTTGTGTCTTGCCACTTTGGTGAAAGTATTGATCAGTTTTAAGAGTTTTCTTGTGGAATGTTACTGTTTTGTACGTATGGAATCATAACTTTCTCTTAAGGATACTTTGACTTCTCGTTTCTTTGCTTATCTTCACTTCACTTCTAACTAAGGGTTTCAGTACTATATGGGTAAGAGCAGATTGCGTGAAAACCATTGTCTCTTCCTGACCTAGGTGAAAATGTTTGAGTTTTCCAATTAATATTAGGTTGGCTGTAGGTTTTTCATCTATAACCCTTATTTTGTTGAGATATGTTTCTTCTAATCACAGTCCCTTCAGGACTATTTTTATGAAGTGATGTAGGGTTGGATTGGGCAAAAGCCTGATAAGATTATCATATGATGTCTGTCCTTGAGTCCGTTTGTATGATGTCACTTATTGATTTGTGTATATTGATACCTGTGTGTTTGTGGAGCAAATCAAACTGAGTATGAAAAAAAAGACAGAAACTGTCCTAAGAAGCTTACAATCTTGCAGGGAAGCCAGATAAAACCATGTTTCAACAAATACATAGAATACCTCTGGTAGGAAGGAAAATAACTGCACAGAGGAGACAGACTGACAAGGTGAGCCAGGGGCACACCTGCTGGCCATCCCAGAAGGTGGTCTCAGGCTGGAGATGGCTCGGTGGTTACAGGCACTGGCTTCCAAAGCCTATACAGCAGTTTCAGATCCTCAGTACCCACGTAAAACAAGACACAAAAGTGACACTATGTGTCTGGAGTTCATTTGCAATGACAAGAGGCCCTGGCACACTCATACTCACTCTATCTTTGTTTGCAAATAAGAAAAAAATTTCAAGGTGATCTAAACCAGGACTAGAACCCAAATTAAAAATCAGAGAGGTTTAGCAGTTAGAGACGCTTGTTTTCAAAGCCTGAAGGTCCAAGTTCAATTCCCAAAACTTCCACATAAGCAATCATGGCCCCTGCATGCCCCCCTTCCCACATATACAAATAAATATGTTTTTTAATTGGAAGGCACTTCAAAGAAGAAGGGAACAGAGGCTACAACAGCCCTGAAGAACCCTGGTGTGGTGAGGCCGGAGGATTGCCATAAATTCGAGAGAGCCTGGGGCTGCACAGTTAAGTTCCAGCTAAGCCTGGGGTAGTGAGAGACCTGGACTAGAAAAAAAATAAGCACCCTGAGGGTAAAGGAGGTTTTCCCAGGAGTAGCAGAAGCCTTCTGACTACATAACGGAGGGAGGAAGACAGACGCAATTGGAAGGCAGACCTTAGAGGTCTGGAGAGGACCACCAGCCACATCTGGAGGTATTTTGAGCACAGGAGAGATGATAAGTGGTGCACATTTTTTTTACATTTTTTATTATTAGCTTCCATAATTATAGACAAGGAACCATCATAATTCCCTCCTCATCCTCCCTCTTATCTCCTCCCCTCTTAATTAGTCTCTGATTTGCTTCAGTGTCATCAACTTTTCCTCCCATTATGAAGGTCTTGTGTAGGTATTGTCAGGCACTGTGAAGTCATGAATATCAAGACCATTTTGTGTCTGGACGTTTGCACTGTAAGCAGTCCTCCCCTTCCTCTGGCTCTTACAATCTTTCTGCCACCTCTTCCACAGTAGTCCCTGAGCCTCAGGAAGTGGGATAGAGATGTCCCTGTGCTCAACACTCCACTGTCATTTCTTCTCAGCACTATGGTGTCTTTTGAGTTATTCCAGTGGTCGCCGCCATCTGAAAAGAGAAGCTTCTCTAGCCAAGAGTGAGAGTATTATTACTATATGGGTATGCTCATTTTTGTTTAAAAAGTGCTTACAAGACAGTTTGGTTGGCATAATATATGCATTTAGCAAGAAAACAGCAGGTGTTACTCCCCTAGGGCTCATGACCTCCCCCACCATAAGCTTTTGACTAGGTTTTCAGTACCAGGCATGTATTCCCTCTCGTGGAGAGGGCCTCCAGTCCAATTAGAGAGCAATGGGTTTCCCCCACAATAGACGTGCCACTATTGCCCCAGTTGGCACACTTGGAGTGATGCATACTTTAAAAGATCTCAGCTGCTGCTCAATGGAGGAATGTGGAGGAGAGCTGGAAAGAAGAAACTGGGGGTGGGGTGGGGAAATGGCTAAGTGGTTGGTACATATGTTCGCAAAGCTTGCTGGCTCTGGTTGAATTCCCCAGCACCCACATAAAGCCAGATGCAAAAGTGGCATATGTGTTTGGAGTTTGTTTGCAAGGGCATGAGACCCTGAAGCACCCCATACACAGAGAGGCGAGAGAGGGAGGGAGAGAGAGGCAAATAAAAGAAGGAACAAAGGAAGAATGATAGGGGGTGACAGTCACCCAGGCAAGAGGTGTGGCAGAGAAGAGGATGCGTCCAGGTAGAGCAGCAAACAGCAAGGAGGCATTTATGACGGACAGAGAAGCAGCCGGAGAACCCCGAGCATCAGACACAGCAATGGAGTAAATGAAGACAAATAAAAGAGATTTTTTTATCTTTTTATTGCAAAATAAACAAAACACATAGAACCACATGCAGCCCAATAAGTTAGTACAAGGCCAACAGCCCCATAACTACCACTGAGGTCAAGAAGTGGAAAGTCCCAAGAAATGACAACTCAAAATGAGGCACGTCTATCACACCCTCCGGGGCTCAGGGAACCTTATAGAAGAGGTGGCAGAAGAATGTAAGAGCCAGAGGATGGGGAGGAGTGCTGTGAAAACCCATCTTCCAGACACAAAGAGGCCATCCCATCCATGACCTCACAGTGGCTGTGTTACCCGCACAAGAGAAACACAATGAGGCGGATTCTAAACACACAGTGTTGTGGTCATCACGTTCGCCTCATACAAGAACAGTACAATACTGGACCCTTCAACACATTGTCCTGGATGATGGAGGAGAGCAAAACTAAAAAAAGACATCAAAATAAGAGACTGGTTGGTAAAGAAGGGGTTCCTGAAAGGAGGATGGGGACAAAAATGTAACAGGGGAGAGATATGATCAAAAACATCATGGCGTGTATGAAAATTATTAATAAAAAAGTTTGTCTTGTTAAAAAATACTTTTATTTATTTGCAAGCAGAGAGAGGTAGAGAGAAGAGAGACAGGGAATGGGCACCCCAGGGCCTCTAGCCCACTTCAAACAAACTCCAGACACATGCGCCACTTTGTGCATCTGGCTTTGCGTGGATACTGGGGAATCGAACCTGGGTCATTAGGCTTTGCAGGCAAGTGCCTTAACCTCTGAGCCATCTCTCCAGCCCAATACAAAAATTTTTTGAAAGAGTCTCCATGGGTCCCTCTCCCCAAAATTAAACATTATCAAGATTATAATTGCTTCTTTG
>PVHP010055441.1:0-10155 GCA_004024765.1 Zapus hudsonius | reverse complement strand
CCTCGTTCTCCTGGCTGGAAGAGTCACCTGGACACGTTTGCTGAAAATCAGACTTCAGGGGTTGGTGGTGATTCAAGGCACTCCCTGTGCGAGCTTGCCAACCAGAGTTCAGCACCCACATAAAACGAGAGGCAAAGTAATGGGCCCACCTAAAATCCCAATATGCCTGTGGCAAGGAGAGGAGAGGCTGCAAGTTCACTGGCCAGCCTTCCCAGGGGCAAACGACACTCCACTGTCTCAACCATGACAGGAGGCCGGAGCGATGGCTCAGCGGTTGAGGTGCTTGTCTGCAAAGCCTAGCAACCAGGGCTCAAGTCCTCAGTCCCCACATACAGCCAGATGCACAGGATGCTGCAGGTGTCTGGAGTTCATTTGTGGCGACCGGAGGCCCTGGCACACTCATTCTTTCTCTCTCCCCAAGTTTCTTTCTTCTTGCAAATAAATAGATAAAAAATACTATTTAAAACAAAAAGAAAGAGAAGACCAACACCCTCAGGTTATTCTCTGATCTCCACACGCATGTTATGGCATGCACGCACCCGGACAGACATACACAGAGACGGACAAGCACAGCATTTTAGAAGTTAAACTCCCAACCGGGCATGGTGGTGCACACCCGTAAGTACAGTACTCAGAAGGTACAGGCAGAGGGTCCCTGAGGCTGCCGATAGCTAGTCTAGCCAAACCAATGAGCTCCGATCCATTCAGTAAGAGACCCTGCCTAAAAGAATAAGATGGAGGGGCTGGAGCGCTTGCTCAGCAAGAGCCTAAGGGCCCCAGGTTCAATTCCCCAGTGCCCATGTAAAGCCAGGTACACAGTGGTATTGGTGTCTGGAGTTCGTGTGCAGCAGCTGGGGGACCTGGTGCTCCCATTCTCTCTGCCTCTCTTGTCTCTATTGTCTCTGCTTACCAATAAATAAAAATATTTGTTTAAAAAAAGGTGTAGAATGCTGAGGAAGTCATCCAATGTCTTCTGCCACACATACACACATGCACACTCACACGCACACTCACATACGCATATACATATAGACTCACACGCATGCATGCACACGGATGCACGCATACACGTGCACACTCACACATGCACACATACACACATGCACACTCATGCATGCGCACACACACACACACACACACTTCAGCTTCCCCTAATCCCCTAGATGTCTTAGCTCAGTAAATCTAGGAAGGCCCCCAAATCTGTAAAGCCAGCAAGCACCCCAAAAATTCCGAGGCTGGGGAAAGCATACGACATAGCCACTCTGGCTCTGAGGTATTCCGTAATGAAAACAGGTTGTCACTCAAATGTGCTCAAGTATCGGGGTCCTTGGTCAATACAAACAGCCCGGAACCCCCATTCTAGAACCTGGCACCTCTGGCAGGCGGTGGCCGTCTATCACCCTGGGTTCCTCCGTGCCAGGCACTGGGGGGGAGTGGCTCCAATGGGCCCTGCACTGTCTGGCTCAGAAAGCCATTGGGCAGAGGCAGAAGAGAAGAGCAGCGAGGGTCAGCATGGGTGTCCCAGACGCGACCATGAGGGACCTGTGTCTTACACAGCACCACTCCGTTATCCCGGGCTGGCCCTGGCCAGAGGACCCGGCTGACTCTGAGGGAAGCAGGCTTCTCTTGCATTCGTGGTTCAAACACAAACACACAGAGTCCATGACGTTTCTCTGCCTGCAGAGCAGCACTGCTTCGGATGGGACCTGGGGACAGGTGCCAGGGCCTCCAGGTAAGCGCAGAAATCAAGAGTATTTACACGTCCACGACCACCGGGTAAAAATGATTTAATATATACTGAGTCGGTTTTCAGTCTTAACTTTTTACAAATTATTTATTTGTTTGTTTGTGAGCGAGTGGGCTAGTGTGATTAGCGTGAGCTAGTGTGGGCACACTAGGGCCTCCAACTGCTGCAAACAAACTCCAGACGCATGCACCGCTTTGTGCATCTGGCTTTACATGGGGAATGGGTAATCGAACTCGGCCCAGGAGGCTTTGCAAGCAAGTGCCTTTAACCACTGAGCCATCTCTCCAGTCCAGAGTCTTGCTTTTTTAATTTAATCTTTTTAGTAAGTATCATATTGAAGGAAGGAAGGAAGGCAGGCAGGCAGGCAGGCAGGCAGGCAGGCAGGAAGGAAGGAAGGAAGGAAGATGCCGAAAGGTTTCATATCCAAATTACCACAGGGTTCCTGGAAGCGGGCACCCAAGCTGCACCCATTATCAGACACAATGCCAGGGTCAAAGCCAGGCTGGGGGCTAGATCCATCTCAGGCTGGCTAACCTGAGGTGCAATTCTCCTTCTGCACACCAGAGAGCAGCCTGACTCCTCCCATAAGTCTAGGGGCCCTGCTCCTGTCTGAGCATCCTGGTTACTGTACTCTGTAGCATGGTGGTAAATTTAGCAGCATAAACAAAAAATAAATTTTTTAAGTCAAGACATGTGACAGAACTAAATATAATCGTGTCTGAAATCCCGAATGGCAAACGGGGAAAGTTTTCACTCAGAATCTTCTAAACCAAGACAAAACAAACCCAGAGACCTATGGGAAGTCCATGGGGTTTAGTTTGCTATGGTCCAAAACCATCAGCTGGAGGTAATCTTTGCAAAAGCAGAGAGGTGTCTGGGAAAGCCAGGAGGAGGGCAGTACCCACTGAGAGACAGCCACGCCAGGGCAGAGGGCTGGAACTGTACCCCATGACAGGTGTGGGGACACTGAGACTCAGCCATACCATGGCCAGCCCCTCAGAGCCTCTCTCCCTCAGGCCCGCCCTCAGCACCCATCCTCACAGGATCATGGCTTGGCACCTGACTGCCACCACCCAGAACGCTCTGTGGCCAGCTGTCCTCACAGACGTCACCTTCCCATCCTGCACAGGTCTCTTCTCCCCGCTTTTTCCCCCTTGGGAGCCCTTCGCTATCTCACAAATGGTCCTGTTGATTGGTTTCCATGGTTACCCATCCCCCACCACCAGGGCCACACACCCATCAGACTGTCAGCTCCCAGGCAGGGGCTCTGCCAGTCTCTCCCTGAGCCTGAGGCTGCCCAGCATCTACAGTGTCCCAGCCATTTTTCCTGGTCTTCTCATCAGCCGACATCCCAGAAAGTAGGCATAGGACATCCACAAATAAAATCCCACGTCCCTCCCCACCTGGCACAGCTCAGGCAGAAACAAGTCTCTGGTTCTGCAGCCAAGGCTCCTAGGTTATCAAACCCTGCAGGGGGTAATGAACCAGAGACCCGACGCCTTCTCCAGGTTGCCAAGGCAACCACTGTCATCACATCCCTGCGCGGTGGGTGGGGTCAGCTCACAGGGGAGAGAATGATTTGACTGAGGTTTCAAGTAGCTGTCTTATTTGCATCTACAGGCTAGCTTCCTCCCCAGGCAGACTGGGGGCCTGCTTTCCTTGTCCCATCTGGGCCACTGTGAGAAGAGGCAGAGAGGACCGCAGGGACCCATCAGTCCAGAGCAGTGCCCCGGGTGATGCTGAAACAAAGCCTGCTATTTGGGGTGTAAACTCAGGCTTTTGTTTTATTTATACTCACTGCTAATGAATGTTACAAACTATAGTAAAATGACCACAGTGAACACTTTTCTCTGAGATTCCAGAGCCAGGAGTCATTTCAATCCATAACCATTATTGTCTATTTGGGTTTTTTGAGACAGGGTCTCAAGTTAGCCAGAATAGCCTTGAACTCCCAGTGTAGTGGGGGGGTGGGGGTCAACCTTCTGATTTTCCTGCCTCTATCTCTTGAGTGCAGAGATTACAGTGTGTGCCCACCATACCCGGTTTATGCAATCCTAGGGATCGAACCCAGGGCTTTGTGCATTCTAACTGAGCTACACCTCCTAGCTCCAACATTACTATAATCTTAACATTTATGTTAACACATATGTTGTAATATAGTTCTATTTATGAAGTACGATATCATCATAGGAGACATACATACATCATAAATAATAACATGTGTGCAATACCTAACTGGAAATATTATATAAATATATATTTTGTACCATTTATTAGGTCTTTGTAGTAATAAAACTGACATTTGTTGACTTTTTAATTATTTATTTACAAGCAGAGAGATACAGGCACAGTGAGAGAGAAAGAGACTCAGAGAAAAACAGAGAGAGAGAAGGGGTATACCAGGGCCTCCAGCCACTGCAAATGAACTCCAGATGCATGCACCACTTTGTGCATCTGGCTTTACGTGAGTACTGGGGAATCAAACCTGGGTCATTCATTAGGTTTTGCAAGCAAGCACCTTAACCACTGAGCCATCTCTCCAGTCCCATTTGTTAGTTTTTATATGCCAGGCATGTCTACTACTTTGCAAATGACAATTTTATCTTGATCAACTGTTATTCACTGCTATATTCATCATATAGATCTAGTGTTTGCTTATGTGCTTGGCACTATACTTGGGGTTCTATTAGCATCATGTGATTGTTAAGGGCTAGGCACCCTTAGAAATGAGAAAACAGACCCAGGGTGACCCCATCACCTGCCTAAGGTCACAAATAACAGCAGGACCAGCTCTGCCCCAAGCCTGTCTGGGATTTCCACACTTTCATTCACAGTTGTCTAACCCTGCTTGCTGCTGACTCGCCTGGGGAGCTTATTAAAAATACACTTGCTGAGCCCCTATTCAGCCCCAACCTAAGCCCCCAGCACTCCTGGGGACAGGGGCTTCTAAACAAGGTCCCCAGACAGTTCAGAGAGGCAAGGCATTAAGAAAATTGCATCCATCTTGCTCGCTCTACCCTTGAAGAGAGAGAGCCTGTAAGCCCACAGAGTCATCTAGGCTACCTATCTGGCATCAGGAGGCATCTGGAGGGACTGAAATGGGGGAGGAGGGACCAATGCAGGGAGGGAATGAGAATGTATCGTCCCATAAGGCAAACTCAGTTTGTGACACACTTGCAACCCTTCATAACTTTCTGGAACTGGAGCCTTTATGAAAAGTAAAAGCGCCACCGACTTCAGGGGAGCAGATTTCCTAATAAATTAAACTTCTAAATATGAAATCCTGCCTAAATTGAATGCAGCTTCAATTTGGCCAGACTCAATGACCTCCCAGGGCCCGCTCCGCTCACAAGGACATAGGGCAGGGGTTCTTCTAAAGTACAGGGAAATGGATCAGCTAGGATGTGGTGCACACAGATATAATCCCAGCCTTCAAGAGGCTGAAGCAGGAAAAGCATGAGTTCAAGGTCAGCCTAGGCTACAGCCTAGGCGAGATGAAGAAGAAAGACTAGATTATTCTAGAATAAATCATATACACAGAAACACCTGTTTCATTTAGTGCCACACTTCCCAAAACAGGTGCTACTCAGCAGCACCTGAGGCCCGTGCAATTAATCTAAAGAGTTTAAGTCACTGTCGTGGTTTGATCCAGATGAATATGTTCTGATAGATCGATCCTCAGCTGATGGCAGTTTGGATTTTACAACCTCGATGGAGCTGTGTTGTTGGGGGTGGGCTTATGGGGTTATAAACCAGCTTCCCTTTGCCAGTGTTTGGCACACCTTCCTGCCGCTATTTCCAGTACTGTGGCGGAGGTGATGTCCACCCTTCTGCTCATGCCATCATTTTCCCTGCCAGGATGGAGTCTCCCCTCGAGTCCGTAAGCCAAATAAACCCTTTCCTCCACAAGCCGCTTTTGTTTGGGTTCTTTCTGCGCAGCAACCAGAAAGCTGACCGCAGCAGTCACACAATCATCAACATAGTGGATGGGGTAGATGGCTCAGTGTGTCTTAAAAGGCTTGTCGTGAAGGCAGGAGCTCCTGAGTTTGGATCCCCAGTAAAACGTAAAATGCCAGGCATGGTGGGATGTGCCTCTCATCCCAGGGCTGGGGAAGCAGGGACAGGGCCATATTGGTAAAGGTTCAATAAGAGACCCTGTCTCCAACAGTAAGGTGGAAGGTGAGTACAGAGTCACCCAACGTCAACCTCTAGTCTCCACATGCACATACGTACACACGTGTGCCCACATACATGCGAGCATACATACATGCACACACGTTTTTAAAAACAACACAGTGAGTAAGCAGGCACCCAAGGGCCATCGAACAAACATCCATCCAGCATCGTTATCCTGGTCAATTTCCAAAACATTTCCAGTTCAATCTAAGCATCCGCTTGGGTGAGATGAACTAACGTTTACATTCAGGGCAGTTCTGGATGAATTACAGACATTTAATATTTCTTAAAATCCTGAACATTGACTTCTGAATGAATGAATGTTTGGGGGTGTTTCTTTTTATATTCTTTTAATGTTATAGAACGTAGCAAGGGTAAGAATTTTTCTTATCTTTCCAACTCTAATTGGAAACATGTAATTCTAAAATAACTGATTTAGACACACAGTTTACGATGAAAAGGAATTCCATTTAGGCACAATTTCATTAGAAAGCTCAGAATGTTAATAAATTACTTTTTTTTAAAGAATTATAAACACACAAAAAAAAAGCCGGGCGTGGTGGCGCACGCCTTTAATCCCAGCACTCCAGAGGCAGAGGTAGGAGGATCGCCATGAGTTCAAGGCCACCTTGAGACTACAGAGTGAATTCCAGGTCAGCCTGGGCTAGAGCGAGACCCTACCTCGAAAAACAACCAAAAAATGCACAGTTTTGAAAGTTTTTATTTGTGTGTGCGTGTGTGTGCACGTGCACACACACACACATACAAAGTTGTCTTGTTGCTGCAAACAAAAACCAGTCCATCTTTAAGTAGGAGACTAGGGAATTGCACTTGGGTCGACAGGCTTTGCAAGCAAGTACCTTTACTTCTGAGCCATCTCTCAAGTCTCCTAAATTATTTTTAAAGTGTGTGCATACTTGTGGGGGTGCACGTGTAGGAGGTACGTGTGCACATGTAGCACAACCTTGGATGTCATCCTCAGGAATGCTGGCCACCTTTATAGAGACAGGGTCCTTTATTGGCCTGGATCTCACCAAGTAGGCTAGGCTGGCCAGTGAGCCTTGGGGATCCACCATGTCTGGGACTTCTGTGGGTTCTGGGGATCAAACTCAGATCCTCACATTTGAGAAGTAAGCTCCTTACCATCTGAGCCATCTCCCTAGTCCAAGGTGTTGTTTGTTTATTTATTTGTTTGTTTGTTTGTTTGTTTGTTTTTCCAGTTCTGGGGAATGAAACCAGGGCCTTTTACATGTCAGGCTAGAGCTGAAACACTAAGCCACATTTCCAGCCCATCCGTTTATTTATTTATTCTTTAGTTTTTCAAATATTTTAATTTAAAAAAATAAAATAAGCCAGGCGTGGTGGCGCACACCTTTAATCCCAGCACTCAGGAGGCAGAGGTAGGAGGATCGCCATGAGTTCAAGGCCACCTGAGACTACAGAGTGAATTCCAGGTCAGCCTGGACTAGAGCGAGACCCTACCTCTAAAAACCTAAAATAAAATAAATGAAATCTTTTTATTTATTTACTTGCAAGGAGAGAGAGTATGAGTGAGAAAGTACTGGGCACGCCAGGACCTCTTGCTGCTAAAAAAAGAATTTTAGATGCATATGCCACTTTAAGCACCTGCCTCTATGTGGGTGGGTATTGGGGAATCGAACCCAGGTCAGCAAGCTTTGCAAATTAATGTCATCTTCCCAGTCCTCATAAGTTTATTTTTTTTTAAGTTTCTGTGGGTGATACCGTTGAGAAGACATGTCTATGAGTGTTAAAATTCTTTTATAGCAAATATGTAAATTGTGTTGAAGTGTTTGACGCTGCTTACTTAATACTGGGACAGGCAAACATCACTCAGCTCACCTGACAGGTGCTGGGTTGGCTAGATGTGTAAGCCGAGCTTAAAACTCCCAGAAAGAGGGCTGAAGAGATGGCTTAGCGGTTAAGGCATTTGCCTGCAATGCAGAAGGACCAGAGTCCGATTCCCCAGTGCCCATATAAAGCCAGATGCTTGGGCCAGGAAGACCAGGCTGAGTACTAGGATATCCAGGATCCCTTGCCACAAGGACTAATACAGACAGCCCACGGAGGAGGATATCCAACTGATCAGGGAGGGAGGGGGATTGGGGAATTTGGGATAACAACTCATGGTTTGCCCACTAAATAATGTAACTCATTATGGACAATAAATTTATATTAAAAAAAAAAGCCAGATGCACAAGAGGGCGCATGTGTCTGGAGTTCATTTGCAGTGGCTGGAGGCCCTGGCGCGCCCATTCTCTCTCTCTCTCTCTTTCTCTCTCTTCTCTCTCTCTGCCTCTTTCTCTCTCTCTCTTAAATAAATAAATAAAATATTTTTTAAAAAACTCCAAGAAAGAGTAAAGGTAGGAATTCCTCTGCTTTGATAAAACTATTAATTTCTAAACCTTAGAAGCAATGCCATGAAAGTAAACATTTGGCTCCTCGGTCCCACCTACCACATTTCAAAAACCCATTAGTGACATGTGGCCAGGAACTCCTTGTCAGAGGTGAGAACTTAAGGAAGACACCTTCATTTCAGGGAGTGTCTCCTCAAAATCTTGGGTTAGATTTTTAACAGATCTCTTACCTAACACGTTTCCCCAAATAGACACTTGACCCCATTTTTAAGTTGTTAAGGATCTTCCCAAAGAGCTGAGGCACAGACAAGGGGCAGATTGAGAAGAGAGACACAGTAAGTAGGAATGCTGAACATGAATTCACCCCGGAACAATGAGAGCCCAGAGAATACACAAAAGGAAGCAAGGGAATGCTGGAGAGATGGCTCAGCGGTTAAGACGCCTGCCTGCAAAACCTAAGGACCTAGGTTTGGTTCCCCAGCACCCTCATAAAGCCAGATGCACAAGTGACGCATGCATCTGGAGTTCATTTTGCAGTGGCCAGAGGCCTTGGCACACCCATTCTGTGTATGTGTGTGTGTCTGCCTCTCTCTTTCTCTCTCTAATAAATAAACATAGAATTTTTTTAAAAAGAAAGCAAGAGAACTGAAGCATCTACACCACTGTCTGTTTTATTTAGTAATAAAATTTTTTTCTTTCTTTCTTTTTTTTTTTTTTTTTTGCTTCAGTACCGAGGATGAAATCCAAGGCCCTGCACATGACCCAGACAAGGTCTCTACCACTGAGTTTGCGACAAGGTAATGTATGTAACCGAGGTAAGGTAAGGTATGTAACCGAGGCTGGCTTCAAACTTGAGATCCTCTTACCTGCCTCCTGAGTGTTTCAAAGCCAGACATGGGCCATCTGACCCCTCCTTCACTTCTGAGCAACTTGCGATGGTAAATCCCGTAGTGGTGACATCATTATATTTTTTCCATTTAGAAAATTGCACACACACACACACAAGGTAAATATTTCTGACCCAGAATGACAGTTGGAAGTGTTTGTGTTAAGCAGAAAATGGTCGGGCTAGATAAAGCATAGCACACCCCCACGCTCCCTTGAATGCAAAGGCGAAGAACACCTGAAATAAAAATTAAGAGCCCTGCACTCCAGAGCTGGGGAGATGGCTCATCTGGCAAACTGTTGGCTGTGAAAACATAAGGACCTCAGTTCGAAGCCCAGAACCCATGTGTTATCCCAGCGCCGGGGAGGTGGAGATGGGAGGTTCTCTGAGACTCGCCGGAAAGACAATCTGGCTTAATTGGTGAGCTTTAGGCAAATAAGAGAGAGACCCTGTCATCCCAACAAGTGTTCCTAAGAAGATGCCTGAGGTTGCCCTCTGGCCTCCAGACACACACGTGTGCCTGCAAATCTGCAAACACATACACAACCCACATACATGAACTCACATACATGCACACAAAAAAAAAAGAGAAAGAAGGGGTCATGTATTCAGCACTGAACTCTGGGGTTAAGAAGCTATGGGGTGGTGCACTCCTTTAATCCCAGCACTCGGGAGGCAAAGGTAGGGGAATCACCGTGAGCTCAAGGCCACCCTGAGACTACATAGTGAATTCCAGGTCAGCCTGGACTAGAGCGAGACCCTACCTCGAAAAACCAAATAAAGAAGCTATGGGGCCTCAGACAGGCCATATCACCTTCTTGGAAACTTATGTTTCTGTTAACTAAGACGTTTAAAAATTAAATATATGCAAGACTGAATTCAAATGAAAAGCTTCCTGGGATATTGATGGAGGAGAGAGCAAAAACACCCTATGGAGGTTTCCACAAAGTTCTCAGCTCAGCAAGCAAGAA
>PVHP010055440.1:0-10146 GCA_004024765.1 Zapus hudsonius | reverse complement strand
TTAATCGGCTCAAACAAATAAAGCACATGGTTATCTCAAAAGATGTGGAGAAGGCTTTTGACAAAATTCAACACCTCTTCATTTTCAAAGCTCTCGAAAGAATAGGCATAGATGGCCCAGTCCTCAACTTAATAAAGACAATTTATAAAACTCCTAAAGCACAGATCATTCTCAATGGGGAACGCCTCAAGGAGTTCAAACTCAATTCAGGAACAAGACAAGGGTGTCCACTCTCACAACTGCTCTTTAACATAATGCTTGAAGTTCTAGCCCAAGCGATTAGACAAGAGAAGGATGTAAAAGGGATACAAATCGGAAAGAAAGAAATTTAACTATCCCTCTTTGCAGATGACATGATCCTTTATATATCAGACCCTAAGAATAGTATCAGCAACCTCTTGAAGGTGATTAATGCCTTCAGCAACGTGGCAGGATACAAAATTAACACACAAAATCAGTAGCCTTTCTTTATGCACAAGACAAGCAGACAGAAAAAGACATCAGAGAGACTGTCCCATTTTCTATAGCCTCAAAGAAAATCAAATACCTTGGAATATCACTAACCAAGGTTGTAAAGGACTTATATAAGGAAAATATTGAAACACTCAAGAAGAAAATAGAGGAGGCTGTGAGAAGATGGAAAGATATAGCATGTTCATGGATAGGGAGAATCAATATAGTAAAAATGGCAATCTTGCCAAAAGTGATTTACAGATTCAACGCTATGCTGATAAAAATCCCAACCTCTTTCTTCATAGACGTAGAAAAAATAATCTCTAAATTTATTTGGAAGGGCAAAAGATCTCGGATATCCAAAACTATTCTAAGTAAAAAAGCCTACTCAGAAGGTATCACCATGCCTGACTTCAAAACATACTACAAAGCCATAATAACGAAAACAGCATGGTACTGGCATAAAAACAGAAAGACAGATCAATGGAACAGAATTGAAGACCCAGCTTTGAATAGAAGTAACTTCGGTTATTTGGTCTTTTACAAGGGGGCCAACAATGTATGCTGGGCCAAAGATAGCATCTTCAACAAATGGTGCTGGAGGAATTGGATAAACGCGTGTAAAAAAATGAAAATAGACCCACTTCTTTCACCATGCACAAAAATCTACTCCAAATGGATCAGAGACATTAATATAAATCCAGTAACTGTGAACACCCTGGAAGAAAAAAGGAGGATCTCTACATGAAATAGGAGTAGGGAAAAAATTTCCTGAGCAAATCTCCAGCAGCCCAGGAAATACAACAAACACAACCAATGGGACCTGATCAGGCTCAAAAGCATCTGTACAGACAAAAAAACCATACACAGAGCCAATAGACCCCCTTCAAATTGGGAAATGATTTTCACCAGCTACAACTCAGACAGTGGCCTAATTTCCAAAACCTACAGAGAACTCAAAAAAATTAATAACAAAAATCCAAAATGTCCCCTCTCAAAATTGGGCACTGATCTCAACAGAGAATTCACAGAGGAGGAAACACAAATGGCCTTGACTCATCTAAGAATGTGCTCAGCATCCTTAAGCATCAGGGAAATGCAAATCAAAACCACAATGAGATACCATCTTATCACTGTCAGAATGGCAATCATAAAGAAAACCAACAAGAATTGTTGCTGGCGAGGATGCGGGGAAAAAGGAACCCTCATTCACTGCTGGTGGGATCGCAAACTTGTTCAATCGCTATGGAAAGCAGTGTGGAGACTTCTGAACAGAATGGACATAGACCTTCCAATGGACCCAGCTATCCCTCTACTAGGCATCTATCCACAAGATGTCACATCTTGACGCAGAAACATTTGTACAACCATATTTATAGCAGCTCAATTCATAATAGCCAAGAATTGGAATCAACTCAAATGTCATCCATGGAGGAATGGACAGAGAAACTGTGGTATATTTACACGATGCAATTTTACTGAGCTGAAAGGAAAAATGAAATATCGAAATTTAGGAAAAAATGGTCTGACTTCGAGCAGATCTTACTAAGTGAACTCTCAAAAGAACAGAGAATCAAATGCTGCATATTTTCTCTCATATGTGGTCCTTAACCAGGATAACTGTTTTCTTTATATAGACTAGTAGAAAGAAGTGAGAGGTTATAAATGAGGGGTAAGGGATGGAGGAGGGGAATGGCTTAAGCATGAGGATAAACCACATTATGTTCAAAACTATAAAATCCTTACAAGCATCCTGTAACCTATTGAGAAAGTAATGAGTGTCGACTGGCAATAAGGGCCATGAGTAGTAAGGGAGAGAGTCTAAGCCTGTGAATAATTAGATCAGCCTGACATCCCCTGGTTCCATCCACTGGTTCCTTCCCTCATTGAGCTGTTGACCAAAGCGACTCACAAGATTCCAACAACAAGACAGAATTCTGTCAAAGCTCTTGAGTGCCCTCCCCTGGCCTAAGGCAAAACCCTGTTGCTGAAGAAACCACAGAATGACATTGATCAGCATCGAGAGATCCTTCAATGTCCGGAATGGTATCCAGCCCCCAGAAGGCAGTGAGTGTAGTGCTGGAAGGCACTTCACAGGCTGCCAGGGGAAAATGATCAACGACAGCTGGAGTAAACAGAGACCACCTACAGGAAACACAATCTGAGGTCATGAATAGGCTGACCACACCTCCTACTGGGAGAGAACAGCAAACCAAGAAAGGAGCACTTGTGCAACGGAGGAGCCTGGGCCTGGGGGAGACAATCAACAGCTTTCAAGTTCAGCCAATTTTCCACTCAGTGAGGGGGACCTCTTGTCTGGATCTTGGGATTCAGGGCAATAGGCACTGGATCCCGTACTCTTGGGCTCCCAAGACAAGTTGCACTATGGGAGCAATTGACGGGGAGGCTACTGAAAATAGAATCTAGGTAATTCCAGAATTGTGTGTATTTGTTAACCTATACTGATCTCACTCTCCGATGGAGATTGTGTTTGTATTTTTCAGGATGCAGTGAGAGAGCTGGGACCCATCTAACCCTACCAACCGACCGTAGGCCGATACCTGAGATTCTGGCAAGAGAGGAGCCACCACAGTCATACCGAGAAGGATCCATATGGAACCCCACAGAGAATGTTGGGATGAACAAGGGACCCACAGCCACAGCCATTAAATCAACACAGCATAAGCCAGTGAGACAGAATCCAACGATTTTTGACACAAAGACCCCTAAGCTCACACATTAAAGCAGCCTTAATACTCACCCACCACGACTCAGGGAACTGAGCGGAAGAGGGGGTGGAAAGATTTTGAGAGCCGTGGTGGGGGAGACTATCCAGAAGCATGACTAGGAGAACCTGGTCCCCTGTAACAAGGACTGATCCAGACGACCCATGGAGGAGGTTATCCAGAGGATTGGGGAGGGGAGGGCAGCGGGGAATTGGGGATAACAACTCATTGTTTGCCCACTGAATGTTGTAACTCATTATAGACAACAAAAATAAACCTATACTTAAAAGGTTTGGACATATAGAAGATTGGTGGATGCCCAGATCATCTGTACATAAAGGAATAATTTAGTAAATAATTTAATTAAATAATAATTGAATTCAAAAAAAAGAAAAGAAATTTCCATTGTTATTTGTATGTAATTTGGAGTTCTGTTCTGATTTTTTTTTGTTTTTGAGGTAGGGTCTCGCTCTAGCCCCGGCTGACCTGGAATTCACTATGTAGTCTCAGGAAGGCCTCAAAATCACACTGATCCTGCTACCTCTGCCTCCTGAGTGCCACCATGCCCGGAAAAAGTTTTAAATTACACTATTAGACTCTTGGTTTTGTGTGAATTTTAGGGTAGCTATTGAAGACACTTTATCTAGTTAGGTGAAGGCAGCAATTTACCACCTACATTCTATGACAGCTCAGTTTTTAAAGCCTTTGCAGTACACTTTAGCTCTGTCCTGGGTGTGAGCTATCCACTAACCTGTGAGAGACCTAGGCAGTGGTCTATTTCTTAGTTCAGTTCACAAAATCTTTGTAATGCAAATTAGGAACAGAACCATACACATGTAGCTTAAGGATTATTGACAATCTGATTTTAGGAATTTTTCTTGGTAGGAATGACACAATGACGTAGGAGGACAGGTGCACCAATGTCTATAGAGAAATTATAGCTATTCTAAGGTGTTAGGAATCTCAGAAACTTTTACTGTTTTAACTCCATAACTAGTCCTGATCAGTGATACCAGTGGCAGTCATCCGAAGCTACAAGGGAAAAGAAATAGGGTAACTCTCGTAAAAATACAAGAAATCCATAAATCTTTTCATTCACACTGTACTTCCTGTAGGCCAGGTAAATGTGAATATAAAAATAGATTTGACCCCACTGTCAGTTATCACTATGATTACTTGACAGTAGTCTTAAGATAATTTAGCATGTTTCATTTGGACATTTTTGCTTGCAAGGAAAAATGTACACCAAAAAGAATTTTTTTTAAAAAAGAAACCATCTTAACTATTTAATGTAGGAGGAAACTAGGTGTAAATGCTTAGACCTTATGTCCTCTGTCTTCAATGAAAATCTCTATGATTTAATCCACTTTCTTTTATATTTTTTTCATTCATTTATTTATTTTTAAAGGGGGGGAGAGAATGAATGGGCATGCCAGGCTCTCTAACCACTGCAAATGAACTCCAGACACATGCATCACTTTGTGCATCTGGTTTTATGTGGGTACTGGGGAATCAAACCAGGGTCATTCGGCTTTGCAGGCAATCCTGCCAAACCACTGAGCAATCTCTTCAGCCCTCAGTCCATTTTCATGGCCTTCACTAACATATGGACTCCCATATCTTCCAAATTTTTATTGCTGGCTCAGATCTCTTTCTTTGACTCCAGAATTTTGTGTTCAAATTTCCAGTCAACACTTCAGTTGAATATCTAGTAAGTGTATGAAAATTAGAATGTTTCAAATTATAGTCAATCTGCTTCTGTATCTACAGTATAGTCTGTTCTTAGCACAGCCACCAGAGTGTCCCATTTAAAATCTGAGCTAGAATAAATCCCTGCTCTGCTCAAATTCCTCCAGTTTCCTCAGAATCAAAGCCCAAATATGATGACTGCCTACATGAGCCTTCCCAATCTGACTTTCACTAGTTTTACCTCAACCAGGACTGGAACACTGACTTCTTGCAGCATCAAGCATTCCAGCATTTTCCTGCTCCCATGGCCTCTATACTGACTGATCCTCTTCCCTGAGTCTGTCCTCTAGGCTGACTCCTTCCATATATAAACTCTTGGCCCAACTGCCTTCTTTTCAATGAGCACTTGACTGACTACATGATATAAAATTACATCCCACCTTTAGCTTTCTCTGCATTACTCTTCTTCCAATGTTTTATCAAATACATTACATAATTTATATAGTCATTAATCCTTGAAAATATGGACACTTTGAAGACAGGGGGAGATGATGTCTTGTTTCATGCTGTATGATAATTAGATGCTGAAAGAATGATAGCCAGCCAAAGACAGAAATTTGAATTGTTTTTTATTGAATGTTTCTAAGTGTGGGCACTGAAAAAAAGTTTTATTTTCGAGAGCAGACTCTAAGAAGTCATTGATTGCATAGGATCTTCTTGAAGGAATCAGTGGCTTAGACACTTGGTATTCCTGCATCCTCCTAGAACTGAGTATCAGGAATGCCAAGAGAGTGAGGTTCTGCACAGACTGTTTCTTTCTAAGTTGTTGGAAACAGGTAGGGAATTAGAAATGGAAAGCTTTGTGCCTGGATTGATTCACAGATTTCAGCATTTCAACTTCCCAAGTGCTGCTGCTGCTGTTGCTAGTTTCAGAAATATCTTGCAAACTGCCACCCCAGCTCTTGCTGGTATGTGCACGTGCATACACAGACACTCTCACGTGCTCCTTCCACCAGGTGCTGCTCAGTACAACCCATTCCCCATCCAGCTTACATCTGGAGGGCTGAACTGATTGCAGAAGGAGTCTTTTTCCGAGACTGAATTTTTCCAGCTCCTTGGTTTCCAAGGGGATGAGGTGTGTCTGACGATGTCCACAGTTCCCTCCCGCATATGTCAGCACAGTAATGTATGGCATATAATGGGATTGCAGTGCATTGTGATGCTTTAAACAAGCATGGCAAGGCTATGATTTCAAATCTGCATTAAGTCATAGACACTGGAATGATTGTTGCTTCTCTGCCATCTTCCTAGCAGAGTAGGTTGAGTACCTAGGTGATTCTTCAGCCTCAGCACTGACCCTCAGCCCTTCCTTTCCATATACAGTGGGCAATTGGTCAGAACTTTCTTTAGGAATCTTTCCACAAGAATCCAGCCCTTGAGAACTATAGAGTTCTGGCAAGCTATCTGCTAAGTTCATAACAAAGAATGGTTATGTGTATTTTGTTTTCTGTGTCTCTGAGTTGAGTGAGTTGTGGGTACGCTTGTGAAAGTAGGACAAAAGGAAAATTCAGGCTTTTTCCCTGTAAAATACAGGTAGGTTTCACAATGGTGTGTAGGGACACTCCTGCTACCCCAGGTTAAGAATGTCACATCTATCATATCAGTAATCTATTTTAAAATCAGTTTTAGAGATGTGTAGATAATATAGAACAAAATGCAGCCATGGACAGTAGAGATGGCTCAGTGCTTAAAGTCACTTACTTGCAAAGGCTGGCAGCTCCGATTCTACAGTACCCATGTAAAGTCAGATGTGCAAAGTGGCACATGCATGTATCTGGAGTTTGTTCAAAACTGCACTAGGACCTGACACACATTCCCATTCTCTCTCTCTCTCTCTCTTTCTATCTCTCTTTCCCTCCCTCTATATTTATTTAAATATTCTAAATGCATCCAAGTAAATGTACATTTTTATGAATTTTAACAAACATATATATCCATATAGCCATTACCTCTACAAGATATAAAAAATGCTCGGCTTTCTAGAAAATGTCCTTCTCTCTAGAAAGTTCTCTGTGCTCCTTTCTAGTCAAAACCTTCCTGCACTAAGATAAGCACTCTTTTGAACTCTGTCACCCTAGAGTAGCTTGACCTCTTCTACTGCTTCATGAAAGTGGAAAGCAGTCTTTACCCTTCCACATCTTGATCCTTTTGTTCACCATGGTTTTGAGATTTATCCATAGTTTTACCAATTTCTTTTTTATTTCTGCAAAATTTTGGTGTTGTCCCATTGTTTATCCATTCACTTTCTGATGGACACCTGAATTAGTTTCAGGCTTGGGGGTCTACCAAATAAAGCCCCTCTGAACATTATCTGTAAGTATTTGGACATATGATTTCTTTTATCTTGGGTAAATACCTAAGAGTAGAATGATATATGCATGTTTAACTTTTTAAGAAATTGCCCAACTTTTCTAAAGATATTGGTTGTTGTTACTGTTTTATATTCTCAATAGCAATATAAAGGATGCTTTTTGCAGTCAGAAGAGGCTCTGGATAAAGGAATAAGTAGCTCTCAGAACTGAGTATAGTGATGGGATTTTAGGTATTGGTGATGAATGGGGGCATTTCAAAGGTGAAGAAGTTCTCAGAGCCCCAGAAATCACACCACAAGGATCATCTTCCAGTTGAAGTGTGGCTGTGAAAAGAACAAGTTAGGTAAGGCAAGGTGGAAAGAGTCCCAGACTTGTCATTATTAGACCCAAGTTCAAGTCTCAGTTCTGCCAGGGACCAGCTGTGATCATGATCCTTAGTCTGGGTTTCAGTTTCTTCCATCTGTGAAATAGAGATCATCCAGCCACTCAACACGGCTCACAGGGTTACAATGAGGGGTAACACTGACAGCAAGGTCACATGTGCAAATGCTACACCAAAGGCAGGGATTGTGGTCAACACTGATGGGGCTAGAACAACTTGAAAGATTCTCACGGTTCTAGAGCCTTGCAGTTAACACACAGAGCTGCAGAGAAGGTGAAAATGACCCCATTTCCTCACCAGGGGCACTATCTTATATAGAAGAGCATCTTGTTCTGCTCCCAAGCTAATGTTTGGATTTGAAGGCATTATCATTTACAATTTCAGAGCATCAGAAACCAGAGACCTGAGGTAAGTCTGCTGTGTTAGAAAAAAAAATCAGATCATTTTTTAAAAAACCTCTTCAGGTTTGAATTTTCTCATTTGTAAAACGAGTGCTAATATCTTCCATTCCACTGTCGAGGATTTGGAAGAACTCTGGGAGAGAGAAACACCTCTGTACAGTGTGCACTGTCCATCTGAATGGTTTGGTCTGGAGGGACTGAAACAATCCCACAAGCCAGGGCTTTAGAATTGGAAAGATGCCACAGTGTCTAATTATGCTGAAGCCTCCAACCTCTTGAAGAACTCATCAAGCCTCAACACTCATCTACGTAAAACTGGCTGAAGAATATGGATAAAGTTTCAGGTGCAGGGGTGACACAGAGAATTTGCTTTATAAACAAGGGGACTCTGCTTAGTTAAGAAGTTTAAAACTATCTCCACTGTCCACTGGTCATGTGACATTGACAAGTTTGATATTACTCATCCTCCTACCACAGGTGGGATCCCAGTGAACACCCTTAAAGATGCAGGTAAAGAAGGCTATGGAGATGGAGATACATAGAAATAGAGGTGGAGCTAGATATGGATATTGTGGTGAAGATAGATGGAAGCTGAGGTGGTGATGGAGACTGAGATGAGAGAGCAAGAGATTTATTGAAGAGTGCTCTTCAGTAGACTTCAGTTGATCTCTGGAGGGTCTCTGGAGTGAATGTAGCTCTGCTGAAGTGTCCTGAATTGAAATTGGGCTGTGGACCTTTATATCCCTATTTGATAGTCATTCCATATGGGACCAAGATACCGAGGTCAGTTTCTGGAGGGTCATTTAATGTGACCTGTCCCCTTACCAACAGTCTCAGCAGCTGAATAAGTTCCTCAATTCTGAGGAGGCGCATCACAGCATCCACTATGCCTCTATGTGCCTCACTTTCTCTTTCTATAGAAGGGGAGCAATAACAGTACCTATGTTGTTGGTTTAAAATTGAATTTAAAGAGTTAATAAAGGCATGCACACACGGACACACAAGCTCATGCTATGAAAGTATTAAAGAGACCATTAGAGGGGAGAAGGAGGTTTAAGAGGAAGATGGAAGGGGAACAAGATAGGGTGATGCAATACATAAGATATGCAATCATAGGGAAGGACTATTGGAAAGAAAAAAGAGAATGAGCAAAGGGGGAAGGAGGAGAGAGGGTTGTAGGGAGATGAGAAAGAACAAAGTATAGATATTATATATCTCTCTACAGACATTATATATCTGTCTCTATATCTATGTTACAGTGAAAACCATTACTCTATGAGTTAATTAAAACATAAATAAAACAAGGAATGGGGATATGGCTCAGTAAAGCACTAACCACACAAGCATGAGAACCTAAGTTCAAATCTCCCCAAACCTACATAAAAAGTGTTGTATTAGGCATCTATAATCCCAGCATGCTTAGAACAAGATAGGAGGCATGGATAGGAAAATCTCCCTCTTGTAAGCTTGTGGCCCAAACTAGCCTGACAAACACAGAAGTGGACAGCCAGAGACCCTGTATTAAACAAGGTAGAAGGGGCGGACTGACATCCAAGGTTGCACTCTTCACGTGTGACACGGCATGTGTGCATACATACCCACATGCACACACACAAAAAATACTACAAAACAGTGACTGGTGTGTGCTATTCTTTTTTTTTAAAATTTAATATTTATTGTCCATAATGAGTTACATTACTTAGTGGGCAAACCATGCGTTGTTATCCCGACTTCCCCAATTCCCCCCCTCCCCAACCCTGATCAGTTGTATATCCTCCTTCCTGGGCTGTCTGTGTTAGTCCTTGTGGCAAGGGATCCTGTATATCTTAGTATTCATCCCGGTCTTCCTGGCCCAAGTGAGTTGTCACTGATGGGTGATATGCCTCTGGACCGTCTCCCCCACCACGGCTCCCACAATCCTTCAGCCCCCTCTTCCGCTCAGTTCCCTGAGTCGTGGTGGGTGAGTAATAAGGCTGCTTTAATGTTGCGAGCTTAGAGGTCCTTGTGTCGAAAATCCTTGGTTCCTGTCTCAATGGCCTATCCTGTGTTGATTGAATGACTGTGGTTATAGGTCCCTTGTTCATCATTCATTGTCTACTGAGTTCCCTATGGATCCTCCCTGA
>PVHP010055439.1:0-10141 GCA_004024765.1 Zapus hudsonius | reverse complement strand
ACTGAATTAAGTTGTTATGAAGCTTATTTAAGGTAGTGTGCACAGAGCTCTCTTATTTTGTGTAGTTTAAGCAGAAGAGAAGAGCCTCTCCCTGGGGTCTATAGTGATGGGATCTCTGGAAGAACAATATCTAATAGGAGACTATTAAATTGGAAAGTGTATCTTCTCACTGGTCTCTTAAAAAATAAAACAATTGTAGGTGTTGGGTATATAGCTCAGTGGTAGAGTACTTGCCTATCAGGTATGAGGCTCTGGGTTCAATTCCCACCAACACACACACACACACACACACACACACACACACACACACACCAAGAAACTTTCACTATTCAAAATTAATCACTGTAGCATTTTGACCTAGTTGCTTCCATTTATGTTAGAAAGTATCAGTTTTAGGAGAGAGGAGAGGATAATATTTATATTTTTTAGAAGTATTGAAGACATTTTACAGAATTTAGTAAGACAAAATACAAGGGTAAAATTTATATATCAATCACTCCAAAATTCTACTATTCAGATATTCCTATTAATGGAGTGGAGGGAGAGTCTCAGTAAATAGCCCAGGCTAGTCTCAAACCCATAATCCTCCTGCCTCAGCCTCCCAAGCATTGGGATCACAGTATGCACCACTGTAGCTAGCAATGTTCTCAAGAGTAGATTCAGAAACACAAGCATCAATCACATTTTCTTTTTAAAAAATTTATTTATTTTATGAGCGAGAAAAGGAGGGGGAGGGCCTCCTGCTACTGTAAACAAACTCCAGACTCATGTGCCACTTTGTGGGATTGGCTTTACATGGGCACTGGGGAATCGATTCTAGGCTGTCATGCTTTGCAAGCAAGCACTGAGCCATCTCTCCAGCCCCAACCATGATGTTTTCTGTCATGTGGAATGTAGATTTCAATTGATGGGAATGTATATGGATGCAGGACATGTATGTAGGAAGGGGACTGAGAAGGGCGAGCTATTTTGGAGGAAGAAGAGGACTCACAAGAGGGAGAGAGGGCACCTGGGGGTGTAATTGGGGATAAGAACAGAGTGGTATGATGTCTATGTATGCAATGTCACAATGAAACCCATTTCTTTGAACGATAACCATACAATTAATTTGAAAGGAACAAATTTCAGGCATGTGTGTGTGGCACATGAATGCAATCAGTCGGATGAAGTTAGATGGCACACTGCTACAGCCCATATGGGTTTCCTCTCCAGAAACACCTTTACAGGCACACGGAGAGGTGTGCCCACCAATCTCCTAGGTGTTTCTAACTCCAGTAAGGTTGAATAAGGTCAACCATTATAGTTCCAGTCTACATTGTTTTCATTTTCTCCGTTTAAGGTATTTCTTCTAGCAACCATTTCTATCAGGAGAGGAAAGTTAATCATTCAGTTTGCTTCTCTCTAGATCCGATCATTAGCTCTTTTTGTGCTACTTAACAAAAGTACCTGATGCTCAGTGACTGACAGTGTTGACTGTGAGTAGTTCTTGGGGACCACAGTTACACAGCACCCCTCCCAGAAATAAGACACGAGAGAAGTAAGTTCCACGAAAGAATGCAGAGGCTGCGCTCCGAACACTCACTGTGCCCTTGTATAAATAAACTGTCTTAAAATATCTAAAGAGATGTTCTGCCCAAGCAGAGGGAAACAGAACCAGAGAGTCACTAAGGACCTTTTTCTTTCAAACCGGCTCTGTCCCTGGAGGAGGAAAGGGCAGGGGAAAGGGGAAATTCACCATTAGACATCTCAATCCTGAAAGCAAGAGCATCCCTATTGGAGCCTGATGTTCACCCACGAGCTTCGGGTGACCCTCTATTCTGACCTCATGTCCCTTAAGTCGTTTTCTGCTTCCAGCAACAGGCTGCTTGTGTGAAGAATGAAGGCAGAAAATATGCTGTTTTTAGTATTTCTGAGTCTTTCACAGTGATTTCTCATGGTAATGATGGCTTCTGATGATCACTTGGTTTTTCTTGACTTCTGGGAGAAAAGGAGATTTTCTGGCAACCTGAATAATTCCAGTCCTTGTGACAATTCTATTTCTCACTTTATATTAGCATAGCTCCACCACCCTGATGCCTTTTGCGGGTCCTCTGGACATTTCAGTTGGGGCAGGTTAGCATTTTCGTGTCCGATTGCTGCTGGACATTGATGAGCATTAGCCAGCTTTCTAGAACACTCGATTCTCTCTCCACATCACATCCTGATTTATTTTTACATCAAACAGCTATTAAATGTTTGGTCAATTCATCTGTGTTGAAACACGTTAAGTCCAGATAAAATTCAAACTGCCTTGAGAAAAATTGTGACAAACATTTCTTGGGATATCCTTTGTCATTAGTTCAAAGTTTTGGAACAGGAAGCATAACATGGGAAACCAAGGCAGTTTTTAAAATATATAATAATATATAATATATATAATAGTCTTGCAAAGATCATTTTTATTTTGAGGACCTCAGTATCTTCATTTGAAGTGGAATGTCCCTTTTGCTGAATTTCCTGCTCAAATGCAAAGATACAGAGGCTATTAGCAAATGCAGAGGTAGGACAATGGGGGGTGTCGCAGGGGACTTAGGGTTCAAGGCCTCTCTTCATTTGCTCAGACACTGCAGAGGCTTTGCCCAGTTGTGGTCCTGCTTGTCTCTGATTGGCCCTTTGAAAAACTAGGGAATGTAATAGAAGCACAGAAGCTAGGGATGGCAAACAGTTGAACCATTTCGGGATGCCAAGAAAGACTTTTATCAAACTTGGGTGCCCAGTATAACAAAGACCACTGTGTTCCAATTCATACACACCAAATCCCAATTATGAAATTAGAGAAGAACTTTGTTTCTAAAAAGGTCGGGACTGATAGTTTAATCAAAAAGTTGGATGAAGCATGGAATTTGTTTAAGAACTAGCCATAAAAAACCCCAATGCATATGTGAACCCATACCACTTCATATTAAATTAAGATGTTGAAAAGTCTAAGCATGCTCATTTCCATAAATATGATATGGATTTTAAGCTTTTCTGTTCTTCTGAGAACAAACTTACTAATTACAGTCCTGCATAAATGACACTCAAAATACACTAGAGTCATTATCCAAATAGTAGCTTACTTCAAAACAAGTACAAATTTAAAACTGTCTGAAAGAATCCTGAACAGATCCACCTAGAATTTTGTTTCCAATGTTTTATGTCAAACTTTCAAAGTAACTCTTTGCAGAATCCTCTTTACAATATCTGCGTGATAGTTTTCATGGAAGCCAGCATTCACATTTGAATATTTAACTGATATTTAGGAAAATCCAACAGGTTTATATGAACTCTCCTGACTCCTTGCTAAGCTGGAGACACTGGCACTGACAGGCACAGATGTCTCAACAGTATCGGAGTATACTGTGCCCTGGGACCTGCCATCAGGAAGGGTGCAGATCAGAGCCTGGCCTGCTGGGTGAAGGTCAGGGAGAACTCTTCTGCATGGGCCTTAGGGTCACCTTGTCCAAACTGAGCGCATAACAGAGTTAAGACAGTGAACTTCAGAGAGGTTAGGTGAACTGCAGCAGGTCACAGATTTGCTTTCTTTCTCTGTTCCTTTCTTTTTCTTTTTTTCTATTTCTTTGTGCTGAGGATTGTGAATTATTATTAATGTCTCTATTTCCCAACTCTTTGTCTAATACTTGGTATTCTTTTGTGGTGGTTGCTTTTGAATATGCTTAAGTCTCCCCCCCACCGCTGACATTTAATTTTTTAATGTTTTGTGCATTAATATATGGTGTATGTATAAGATTTGTGATTTAGGCTTCTTGAAACTCATAGCTGCAATTTTATTTATAATTTTATAATAATATTTAATAACAAAACCAAATTAGCTAAGTTGGAACCTTTTCTAAGAGACCAGAACTGCTCTATAAAGTCGAGATGCTCTCACACCACTGAATCTTCTAACAGATATTTGTGTTAACCTTGCATGTGAGTGTGTTCCTCAGCTGTCCTAATTTACAGCACTATTGTAACTCTGCTCCACGTTGCTGGGATGAACAACCAAACCAGACACAGTTTGTGAAAGGAAGGGATTTATTTGAGGCTTAGAGATCTAGGGAAAGTTCCATTGATGGCAGAAGAAGCTGGCTCCTTTCATAGATCCAAGCAGAGAGACAACAACAAAAACAGCCAGCACCAACAAGCCAGCACCAAGAGGCAGTAAAATAGTAAAGAACTCTGTTCTTTCTGTTCTTTCCTTCTCTTAATCTAATAAAGTCTTTCTGAACCTTACCCTCTGGTCTATGGATTTAATGCCTTAAGTTCATAGACAAGTGTCACAGTCAGCCACACGCCACTGGGATGAATCTTCAAACCAGGCACAATTTGGGGGAGGAAAGTATTTATTGAAACTACAGATTGAGGGGAAGTTCTGTAACAGCGAAAGAGGCTGGCCCTTTTTTACTGGTCCGAGAAGAGAGAAAAACCCGTCACCTACACCACACACAAAACAGCAAACAGGTAGAAGGACCAAAGAGAATTTCTTCTTCTTTATATAGCCTTAGAGTGGGGTCTTGCAACCCTTCCCCAGACTTAATGGCTTCCTGAGTCTCTGGAATTTCCTTACTGCATGGCCCATACAGGAAAGGATGTTTACTTCCAGCTTCTTTGAGCTTCTTTACATCCTTCCCCTTGCTGAGAGGCTGCCTTCCTGTAAACATCCTCAGGGACCCACCCAAGATAATTAAAAAGATCAAGTTCACAACAAAACCTAACCATCACAACAAGAATCCAGGGTACCCTAAAGTTGCTGGTGCGTTGGCATATTGGTGTATTGGCAAGGAACCCCAAAATTCCTGTTATTTTTATATCCCTAACCCTTTTCTATTCATTTTTATTCCTCAAACATTAATTATTATTATTTTAAGGTTCTTTTTAAATATTTCATTCTTTGAATTTCATTTAGGTTTCCTCCTTCCTTCCTTCTTTCCTTCCTTCCTTCCTTTCTTCCTTCCTTCCTTCTTCCCTCCCTCCTTTCCTCCTCTCTCTCTCTCTCTCTTTCTTTCTTTTGAAGCAGGGTCTCACTTTAATCCAGGCTGAACTGGAACTCACTCAGTAGTCTAGCCTGGCCTCAAACTCATGGTGATCCTCCGACCTCAGCCTCTTGAGTGCTGGGATTAAAGGTATGTGCCACCATGCATGACTCTTAGGCTTATTCTTTTTGTTACCTTTAAAATTTTTATTTTATTTTATTTATTTTTTTTTTTACCACATTGGTATCATATGAATGGCTAATTTTGATTGAGGGTTCCATAAAGTATTTGAAATGGCAGTGGGTACTTGAAGCTAGCTCTGGTTGATGCTGTTTCCTCCCTCAGGGGCATTTATATTTGCTTCTGGCTGGTGGCAAAGGGAGCTGGAAGAGGTTTTAAAGAAAGACTCAATGGAGGTCTGGGGAGATGGCTTAGCGGTTAAGGCACTTGCCTCCAGTGCCTAAGGGTTCAATCCCCCAGGAACCACATAAGCCAGACCCACAAGGTGGTGGCCCTGGTGCTCTCTCTCTCTCTCTCTCTCTCTCTCTCTCTCTCTCTCTCTCTCTCTCTCTCTCTCATCTCTCTGCTTGAAAATGAATAAATAAAATTAAAAAAAAGAAAGACTCAATGGAGATGCTTTGAAATTGGGCTTCAGGCGTTGAGTGGTTATCTGTCAAGTGTGTCCTTCCTGTTAGCATGGTTTATAAATTCTCAATTAATCCGGGATCTTGACAGAAGCCCGAGGAATTCCCAAAAGCCTTTCCTATGTCTTGAAAATTGTCCTATGTCCTAATTTTCCTCATCACCAGCCAGCATCCTAAAAGCATTTAGCTTCTTAGTCTCTGATTTGGACTCTAACACCAGACTCAGCTTTTCCTTAGAGTCCTTCCCTCAGACCAAGAATTCGGATCTTTGCTTTGATGGGAGGATGCTTTAGGATGATTTCTGATTTTGTTCGCTTTGCCCACTTATTCTCAGTGGAGCAGTAGTGGTGCAATTCCTATTCATTATCAACAAGAGCTGCTGTTGTTTCCTTGCCACGAGCTGCTGTTGGTGCTTTTGGAGTGTTCTAGCCACTAACTTCTGCTTTTACTGTGATTTCACTCCTTCTGATTCCTTAGGCTAACTTGATCATCCTTATTTAAGTTCTTTTTTTAAAAAAATATTTTATTTATTTATTTGAGAGAGAGAAAGAGGGAGAGGGAGAGAGAGAGAGAGAGAGAGAGAGAGAGAGAGAGAGAGAGAGAGAGAGAGAGAGAGAGAGAGAGAATGGGCGTGCTAGGGCCTCCAGCCACTGCAAATGAACTCCAGACTCATGCACCCTCTTGTGCATCTGGCTTTATATGGGCACTGGGGAATCAAACTCTGGTCCTTCTGCATTGCAGGCAAATGCCTTAACCGCTAAGCCATCTCTTCAGCCCTTATTTAAGTTCTTGATATGGACGCTTAATGTTTTGTCATTCTTCTTTTCTAATACATGGTTATATTTCATTATATTCCTAGTAAGGAATGCTTCTGCTGAATTCTGCAGGTTTTGATATGCAAGATTTTTACTTCATTTATTTCCTAATTTCTACACAATTCCTTTTTTATTTTTAAGCTTGTTTTTAAATTTCAAAACGTATGGTGATTTTCTAGTGATCTTTTTGTTACTTTGATTTCTTATTTTATTTATTCAATTTCAGGCAGAGAGAGAGAGATAGAGAGAGAGAGACAGAGAGAGAGACAGAGAGATAGAGAATGCACCAGGGCCACCACCTTGTGGGTCTGGCTTATGTGGGTCCTGGGGAACTGAACCCAGGGCCTTAGGCACTACAGGCAAGTGCCTTAACCACTGAGCCATCTCTCCAGCCCTGTTACTGATTTCTAACTTAAAATTGTTCTGTGGTTAGAGAACACACTAAATCTGACCATTTAAATCCATAGAAACTTGTTGAGACTTGCTAAGTATATCTTTATTTTCTAAAAATATTATTTATGTATATGTGTGTGTACGAGTGTTGGGTAATGCTAGGGTCTCTTGCCAATGCAAATGAATGTCTATCCAGTTTTATGCGAGTATTAGGCTGACAGGCTTTACAAGCAAGCGCTTTGACCACTGAGCCATCTCCCCAGCCCCCTAATAGATCTTTAAATCACTGACTCTAATGTTCTTTAGATATATATTAGGCCATATTACAAATGATTATTTATTACCTTACTCCTTTTTTGCCTATTTTTTTCTAAGATAAATATGTTTAAACCTTTTAACATGATTATAGACTTGTACTTGTAGTTTTGAGCCATTTTGCTTTGGAAACTTTGTGTGGGAAGACAAATATAAAGTTCAAGCAGTTTTGGTAAATCAAATATTTTAGTATGAAGCAACCTTTTATCTTCAGTGATTTTTTTTTTGCTTTTAACCTTAAATTTTCAGTTTCACAAAGAGAAAACTATACGTTGTGCTTCTTTTTAGGAATAAGTACCCCTTTCACGTTGAGGGGAATCAAGCTTTGGAAACAGGGGGACCTGGGTTTATTACTTATTACTTATGGGATTATGGAGCAGTCACCTGCCTTGTTTGGTTCTGTGTTTGTAAGTCTGGAGGACACTAGTCATGCCAGAGTTGAATCATAAACATGCACCGAGAGACTGGATGCAAGGTACCTACATGGTATGGTGAACAGCAGCCATGATGATCTTCCCCCTGATGACTGGTGATGGTTGCTTTTCAGTTGCTTTCAAGACTTTTAGTTCCTCATATTAGACAATATTTAAGGCACCCAGCCTGAAGTGCGCCCCATCTCCGGCTGCTGAGGAGTGTTGTTTGGGTTCTTGTTACTAGTTGATATTCCATTAAGGCTTCAGCTTGTCCTGGATCCCTGTTACTAGGCTGTGATAGTAAAAGCTCCTTTGAGTCAACCCCCACATCATTCTTGGAGTTTCTTAGAGGCTTTCTGACACTTGCTTTGAGCTATGACTGCATTCAGTGTTTCAGAACACTTCACATGATGCTTCTGAGATTGTTTCCCAGTGACAGAACTTCCTCCTACTGCCTCTGCAGCCAGAATTGCTTCGGTTTCTGACAGTGAAGGACTTCACCGTTTCTGTGGGACTCTTTCTGTGTTTGGATCTATGGAGTCAGCTAGAATCTCTACTTCTCAACCATTGTTAAAGAATTCAAGAACTTCTTTGTATCTTTCCTACCATGTGGAAGCTTCTAGCTTTTCTCATATTTGATTTCTCACACTTCCTTATCCTTGTCCTAGAGTATATAAGGAACAACACAGGTTAAAGAGAAAAACCTTTGGAAAAGAGCTGGACTTATGAGCATCTAGTGGCCAAAGGAGACATTTAATACATACTGTGTCCAGTGTTCATGATATACTCCTTACCCATATGACATCATGTGACATCACCTCCTCCAGGACCACTTCTCTGTCTTCACCGCTGGATTATTTGCCATTCCTCAGAGGTGTGTTTGTCACGTCACATGTCACACTGTTGGAATATTTTACTTTTTTGTGGGGTTTTGAGACAGAGTCTCATGTAGCTCAGGCCAACTTTGAACCCATTAGGTAGTCTAGTATGTGTGGCCTTGAACTTCTGATTCTCTGGCCATCACCTGTGAAGTGCTGGGATTACTAACTTACATCTTCCCTTTCTACTCTATGAGAAACTGCTGAGCAGAGGGCTATACTCGACTCATCTTTATATTCCTGGCCTGGTATAGCTAGGCTATCAGTAAATCAATTGTAAACCACTGCTGGAAATTAAGCAAAATTCCAGATTCTAGGTTTAGACAGGACCTTCTATTTCTAATAGGGCTTCTATTTCTTCTAAGAAGTTCTGAACACAACAGCTCTATTTAGTAATGCAAAGCCATTACAAAGCACTCCAGAAAGGACTTGCCATTTCTTATTTATGTGCAGAGGCTCAAATAGCAGGCAGGAAAGCATTGGTCTTTCAAGAAGCATATTATGGGCCTTAAGGCAGATTGAAGAGCTGGCAGACGTGTGAGGCAGCTGTGATGTGACCAGGGCAAATGAACTAAGAAGAAACTTGAATTAAGCCTGAGAGCGGAAAGGGGAGCGTCTGTTTAAAACTAACGCATGCAATTGACTGGACGTTTGACCTCTGGGCAAGTCATTAACCTCCGGGTCTTAGTTTCCACATCTGTAAAGTGGAGATAATAATGTTTCCCTACTTAAAAGAATGATAGATTAATCAATGTCTGAAAAATGTCTCTAACTTGGGCAACTCTATATAAATATCCAGAAGAGCATGGAGGAAGTGAGGTGGGAATTCTAGGGAAATAAATCTGCGCCTCCTTTTAATTTATTCAAGATGAAAAATCATTGCACATGTCTTCATCCCAGAAAGCATTTTCAGATATTAAGGAAAGAGCAGTTTCCTTTATATTTTGGGAAAAAAAAAACCAACATCTTTCTGCTTGATTATGGATGTGTGATTATGGCCTTCTCCTTTCCTGTGAGACTGTGAGGCAGAGGTGTGTTTTGAGGTCTGTGGACTCCAGGCAGGGAAACAGGGCCCCTCGGAGGACTTGTCTGTGGACTGCCATATTCCCTGTGGTGGGCTGTTATCATGTGGCACATATAGCTTTTCTCCTTTCTTCCTCACTTCTTCTCACCGTCCATTTTTCCTTCATCAGAGGAGAGTCTGTAGCCAGTGAAGGGCCAGGCAGGGGCTTAGCAAGTCAACTGAGGGTTCTTAGCTCTTTTCCTGGAGGACTGGGGATGGCAAAGAGAAAACCTGTTGGTTAATGTGTATTTTGGGATTGTTTCTCATGTTCCAGAAATTGAATTTTTAAAGATGTACAGTCACCCCCTGCCCAGCTTTCAACAAAGGGTAGATTTCCTGAAAGGTCTGACTTAGGCTCATGCTGAATGAGGTGATGGGTGTAGATAAGAGTAGGTGAAACTATCCCTCGTGGGAGAGAAGTGATGCACAGACTCCAGAAGAATTCTTGAAGCTAAAAGGCAGTGCATAGAGGGGAGCTGATGGGGAGGCTCAGGGAGAGATGGGATGGAGGGAAGAAGCCTGGTCTACTCCTCAAGATAGTTTAGTATGCCAGAGAAAAGGATGCCTTGAAGGGAGTCATGGAGGAGTGTGTGTGTGTGTGTGTGTGTGTGTGTGTGTGTGTGTCC
>PVHP010055438.1:0-10152 GCA_004024765.1 Zapus hudsonius | reverse complement strand
CCATTACCAGAGAACTACAGAGAGGCTAATCTCAATAGAATTTTGCCAAATTAGAAATGTGTATCTCATTTAATCTATACTGATCTCACACTCCAATAGAGATTCTGTTTATATTTTTCAGAAGGCAGTGAGAGAGCTGTGGTCATTCCAACTCCACCAATGAGCCGCAGGCAGAAGGCTGACATCCCAGCAAGAGATGAACCACCCCAGGCCTATCAGTAGGCCCCAAGTGAAACACTTGAGACAGTGTCGGGGCAAGAAAGAGACCTATAACCACAGCCAATCAGTCAACCCAGGATAAGTCAGCGAGACAGACACCAACGACTTCCAACACAACTTAAAGTAGAAGCACAGAGACTCTTAAGTTCACGACAATAAAACAGACTTAAAGCTCACCCTCCATGACTCAGGGAACTAAGCAGAAGAGGGGTGGAAAGATTGTAAGAGCCATGGTGGGAGAGATTACCCAGAGACATCACCTCCTGTGCTATCCATAACCCCTTACCACAAGGATTGATCCAGTGTGCCCACCGAGGAGGATACCCAGACGATTGGGGACAGGGCAGAGGGGAATGGGAATATCAGCACAATATTTGCTCATTCAGTGTATCTAATTTTGGACAATAAAGATTTTAAAATGAGAGTTTGGCTGGGTTTTTAAGAAGTTGAGGAAGTCTAGGATAACCCTGGGATTTATGATTAAGGGACTCAAAGGATGGTAATGCCAGTCACTGATATGGGGCTCAGTAGATGGCAGGTTTGGGGGTGATGTTCTTTTTTTTCAGAACTGTGACAAATAAAGATTAACTTAAACTGGGCCAAAATTAACCTTTCAAGTTAATTCTCTCAGGTATTTTATTAAAGCCATAGAAAGCTGACTAACATTGTCCTTCAAGATTTTTGAATGAAATATAAACTGAGGCATCATGGGTTGCCTTTCACCTGTCCCCAGCATACTCATCCATAAAAGACCCCTCTCATCCCTTGTCCCCACACGGCTCCTTGACAGGCCAGACTCCCAGCTCCATGCCTCTATACCTGTCCTGTCCTCTGCTTGGAATCCATCCCAGACTTCCTCCCCTGAGAAACACCTCCTCAGCCAGCACCCACCCCCGAGCCTATTTCTCAGGCGCTGCTGATATGCACTGCATCCAGGCTAGCCTCTGTGGTGGCTTGTCTCATGTGCCTGCTTGAATGGGACACGGGACCAAATAGTCACCTAGCACTTTTTTTCTGGGTGTGTCTGTGAGGATGTCTGTCTCTGGGTGAGGCAGACACTTCACTCAGTAGACTGAGTGGAGCAGACTTCTCTCCCCACGGTGGGTTGAACCTGTTGAAGTTCTGCATAGAACAAAAAGTCAGGTGAGAAAGAATTCTCTTTCTCTGCCTGGTGTGCTTTGGGATATTGGTCTTCTCCTACCTTCAGGCTGCAGCCAGACCACTGGCCTTTCTTCGATTCAGGACTTCAGCTCTCTTTGGGTCTCCAAATTCCTTCTAGCAGCTCCTATATTCTCTCTCTCTCTCTCTTCCCAGATGAGTACACTTTTATAACCCTCCAGCAAAGCATTTTATACAAATATATTTGTCTGTCATCACAGATACATTCGTGTCTTTCTCACCACGTTGTGAATTCCCTGGCAGAGTCTGTGTCTGGTTTATCTCAAGGCCAAGCACAATGGTGCTCCACAAATGCTATATGCTAAGGAGGTCATCTCAGGTCCTGGTGTCCACAGAAGAACCCACCTGAGGGAGACGGATGAAGAAAGTTTCTCTGACCCCCTGATGGGGAAGTGAGCCCTCTGCCCATGAAGAATCAGGAGACTAGGCCCTGTCTTCACACCAAGAGCAGCCATGACATCACTAGGAAGTGCTGTGATCCTCAGAGCGCTCTAGATCCTGGTGATTCTTTTAAGTCATCCCGCTCTCTGACCTGTTTGATACAAGCTGGGCTTCAGCCCCAGGAAGCTAAACTGGAACAGATCAATTCCCTATTTTGGAAGAGTTCATGACTGGGGCATGTGGACAGGGTCAGGTGACTTTGGAAAAGGGAGTTCCATATAGCTGTGATGTGACTTGGTAGAGGCTGATGGGGCGTGCAGAGCAGAGGAGGAAGCACCAGCCAGGACCTAGCACAGGACACAGATGCCCAGCTGGAGCAGCGGGCACGTGGAGGTGAGGCTGCAAAGGTAGGGCAGAGGCCCAAAGCTAGGTGGGCATCGCACCCAGCCTCCCTGGTGCAGCTGCTCAGGGCATTTTGGACAATGATTTTGGCCCCTGTAGCTTCTCCCCCTCCCCTGGTCCTACCAGCTTTACATAAAACAATGTTCGATTGGTACTAAGAAAATTAATTTAAACACGGATATTTCCAAGAGTACATCTGAGGATTGCATGCTACAATCAATATTTTCATAAGCTAGGTCTCTCAATTATAAAATTTATTTCTCCTTCAAAACTGGAAATGGGACGATATGAATCAACCCTGTTAGAACAAGATACTTTACTTTTGTCTGCCAGAAAATGGTCCTAACTCTATAAATCAACCATCTTTAGAGTAAAAAAAAAGTAAGAAAAATAATTTCTCATTTTCAAAGCAATGATGTTGTCTGCAAAACAAATGGCACCCAGAAGCATGCCCCTCTTACACAGTATGAACCCAAGGCTCATTCTAGGGTTGCCACCAAAACCTTCTCTCACTGCAAGGGCCACGAATTGGGAACGTAACGTCTCAGCTTTTTGTTGACTAAGTTGAGACACTGTAGAAACCAGAAAGTTTCCTTGGCTACACAGACAGGAAGAGAGGCCATTGGTAGGTGGCTCTAGTCTAGAGCACTCCAAGATGGTGACCTAAGATGGTGTTCAAACTTGGTAAAGAGGGTGGTTCACTTCTGACTTCTCTGCATAAATGAGTTTGCCCACAGTGGGCTCGCTTGGCAGGCTTTCTGAGACATGTACAGTCCAAGTTGCATCACAGACCAGTCATACCCTCACCTCTGTTCAAACTGACCAATCACAGGCTCTAGACAGGGCTTCCCTCATTCAGCAAAAAGCTCAGCTCCCACTGGGACAGTTGATCTCCAGCTCTGAGATCCCCTCCTCCATGAGGAGTCTGTTTTTGTTTTGCTTTCTGTACTTTTACTTTAAAATAAACCATTGATTTAAACTCTTTCCTACCTTTTAAATCTTTAACTGGCAGAGAAAACCAACCCCTAAACCCTAGATGGTAACAATAGCCTTCTTAAAAATTGCATCAGTATAGTTGACAGTACCTCAGCAACCCCACAGTCCTCACTGTTTCTTTTGTAATGTTCTATCTTGGTGGCCAGTTGATCACTTGACTTTCTTTCCACAGTTTGACTTCAAGTAATAATTTAAGCAAATTTGGCCTATTTTATGTCATGGTTTATGGCATAGCTATGAACTCGTGCAAGTCGATTCTAATATTAATGAGAGAATTCCACATTCCCACTCTTAACAATCGGTTTCCCTGGACCACTAGTGGTTTTCATCAGGACAACACAGCCATCCTAAGTACTGCAGGTATAAAGGGGTTGTTGCAGTCAGCTTTCTAGTTGCTGCACAAAAAGAACCCAAACAAAAGTGGCTTGTAGAGGAATGGGTTTATTTGGCTTACGGACTCAAGGGGAGACTCCATCCTGGCAGGGAAAACGATGGCATGAGCAGAGGGGTGGACATCACCTCTGCCACAGCACTGCAAACAGTGGCAGGAAGGTGTGCCAAACACTGGCAAGGGGAAGCTGGCTTATAACCCCCAAAAGCCCGCCCCAACAACACAGTTCTAGTGAGGTTCTAATTCCCAAATTGCCAACAGCTGAGGATCGATCTATCAGAACACATTCATTTGTTTGTGGGGGACACCTGGATCAAACCATGACAGGGGTTAATATGCAAATTTGGAAGCTGATGTGAGTGAGAGGCTGGAGAAGCTATTGCAAGGCTGGCTTCCCGAAGGGAAGAGCAGGTGCTGGTGGAGTTCTAAGAAACTACACCACCGGGGCTGGAGAGACGGCTCAGCGGTTAAGGCACTTGCCTCCAGTGACTAAGGCCCTGAGTTCAATTCCCCAAGACCCACATAAGCCAGACCCACAAGGTGGTGGCCCTGGTTCTCTCTCTCTCTCTCTCTCTCTCTCTCTCTCTCTCTCTCTCTCTCTCTCTCTCTCTGCTTGAAAATGAATAAATAAAATATTTAAAAAAAGAAACTACACCACGTGTGTGGCTGCCAATGTGGGTTCATGGAGTCAGAGCTGCTGGGGAGATTACAAGGCCTGTTAAAGGTGTCACATCTGGTGACACTGCTACAGGGACCGACTGCTACACCCTCTCAATCACAATGGCTTCCCTTTTGCTTCTCCTAAGTTTTGTAGGAGTTCTTCTGTTTGGCTTCTCCATGCTGGAACTGTACAGGAAGCAGCATACTGAGTAGGGTAGTTCCAGCTTGAAACAGGAGCAGCATGCCAGGCTAACAGCAGAATAATCCAGAAGGGTGTCCATTCATCAGTGACTGGCTAAGTCACTTATGGTGTAGCCATATAATAAAACCTAAAGATTATATACACATATATTGTATACACATTATATACATGTACCATATATATACATATATATGTATATATACACATATATGGTAGTTTCTATAACAATGAGTTCTGCATCTGTGAATTCAACCAACCAAGGACCAAAAATGTTCAGAAAAAAAACTGCATCTATATTCAGTTCAACATGTACAGACTTTTTTCTTATTATTCCCTAAATAATACATCTACATGGCATTTGCTTTGTGTTCGATATAAGCAGTCTAGAGATGATTTAAAGTTCATAGGAGTTTGTGTGTAACATATATTCAAATACTATGCCATTTTAGATGGGGATCTTGAGTATCTGTGGATTCTGGCATCCTGAGCCAATTCCCTTCATGTATACACTGAAAGATAAAAATGAATGTATGTATGAGAGAGGAGGGGGGGAGAGGATGAGGTTGAGGATTTTTTGTATTGCAAGGAATTGGCTTGAGGAAAATGGTGGCTGTTCCTCATATGAGGGGCCTGAAATCTTTAGCGCAGGCCCCCAAGTGAGGCGGGCTGTCCATGGTAGAATTTCTTCTTCCTCAGGGCAGCAACAGCTCTGCTCTTAGGGCCTTTTGGTTTAGGATAATCTCCCTTCAAAGCCAACTTTTTTCCGGCTTTTAATCATATCTGCAAAGAGCCTTCGTGGCAATATCTAAGTGTCTGAATGAAAATTGGGGGTTAGTGGCCTAGTCCAGTGGATGCCATCCCAGGGCCATTTGAAAGTGAAGGAGATATAACGGGCTGGTGAGATGGCTCAGCGGTTAAGGTACTTGCCTCCAGTGCCTAAGGCCCCAGGGTTCAATTCCCCAGGACCCATATAAGCCAGACCCACAAGGTGGTGACCCTGGTGTGCGCTCTCTCTCTCTCTCTCTCTCTCTCTCTCTCTCTCTCTCTCTCTCCTTGAAGATGAATAAATAAAATATTTTTTAAAAAAGTGAAGTAGATATAACATGGCAATTAGTTCTAAAAGAACATTTAATAGTATGGAAAAGTGTTCCTAAAAATATCAAATTAAAAAGGAAGGTTAGAAAACAGTGTATTAGGGTTGGAGCGATGATTCAGTCACTAAAGCTCTTGCTTTCTAAGTGTCAGTGTTGTGGGGTGTTGGGGTTCAAGAAAGAGTCCTCAAACCCCAAATCCTGAGATTTTATGTTTTACCTAAAAAATTAATTAAAAACAAGACTGAGAAGGATAATTATTATTGTATTTATTCAGAAGTCAGTAGAGAGAAGGGAGAGTCTGTGATCAAGGAAGGGGGAATAGGAGCACCCACGTGGTCTGAGAGCCCACATGGTGGACCTGAAAGAAACATGCAAAAAGAGAGAGGAAAGAGAAGAAAGTACAAAGAGCTTCGCCATGTAGAGGGCAGGAAGGGGTAAAAGGTCCATATGGGGTAGGTTAGTCTCATAATAGCCACCAGGCAGAGAAAGGGGGAGCTTACCAGAGCCTGGAGGATCAGGAATTTGAGCTGGTCAGCCAAGTGAGATGAGAGAGAGACCTCCCCTGGTAAAAGTATTTATTACTTTATGGTGGTGGTTCCTACCTCCCACCTCAGGTGAGCCAGAGACAGCTAGCTGATTGGTCTGGGCTAGGGTGGCTCAGAAAGTTTTGATGTCTTAAACTTAACCAATCCCAATGTCAGGATTTGATGTGAATTCTAGTAAGAGATCTTCCCCCATTCCCAGGGAGGGCTCAGGTTAGGGTTAGGACTCAGGCTGTTCATGGGAAAACAGGTGAGGCAAGAGATCAGATCATTCTCCGATCTCTAGCAGAGTGGGCTGGCTCAAAGACATTCTTACCTTCACATTTGGGGGCCCAAATCACCCTAATAGCCTCATCAGGACCTGAATTTGGATCCCAGCACCCTCATTAAAGCTGGGCCAGTGTGGCAGCCCACCCAAAATCTCAACATCTCAGTGCTTACATGGAGACAGAAGATCCCAAGCAAGCTCACTAGCTTGGCTAGTCAAATCCGCAAGTTCTGGGTTCAGCAAGAGACCTGCTTCAATAAGTAAGGTGGAAAGTGTTAAGAGACCACACTCTGTGGGTACACTCCTCCACACATGCTACAACGCACACACACACTCACCTACACATGGAAAAAACAATTCGCCAGTGTTATTCCTTTTGTGTAGCAGAATTTCTACTTACATCCAGAGCAAACAGACTGAAATATCACAGGAGAATGTTCAGAGAGGTAATTACGGAATGCTGAGGAGAATAGGTAATGAAAACTTCTTTTTGCTTATGTGCATTTCCTAAGTGATTTACAGTGAATAAGTGATCGTCTCTAGCAAGGAAAAAAATGGAAACATTCTATTTGAGGCACATTAGAAACCTTGCTAATTAAAGAACTAGAAAGCCCTCCTGAGCTTACATAGTGCAAGGGTGGGTTTCCTGTCTCCCCCCTCTCTTCTCCTGGCTAGCTACTGACTGCCACCAGTCATTGGTGAGGCAGGAAGCTGCTAGGTCTAAAGACAGAAATGCCCCCTTCTTATTCCTTTCCTTAGCAAGTATGAGCAGATGCTGTGATTACCACGTCGAAAGTAAACGTTTAATTTAGTATACACAGTGGAGAGAACCTTTAATATAATATTAATTCATTGTGCAAATTAGCCAGCTTTAATAACCATACGAGCCATCAGGAATCCTGGTGTGACTCAGAATGACATCTGCATTAATGGTCTAATTAATAATGTATATATTAATAAGAATCTCATTAAAGCAGGGGTACAATTATCAATGTAGAATGCAATTCCTTAGCCTCTGTGAGACGATGTAGTGCCTTGGTGAATCCAGTTGCAATTTTCAATGATAAATGACCTTTTAAGTCTCATTAATTGATTTAGAAGGTAGTGATTAGTGTAGAAACTCAACTCCTTTGAAAGCACAGAAACCACAAGTATTGCTGTAAAGACTGCCAATCACGAGGGGGCAGGGCACGTCATCCCAGGGGGACTGTGCACAGTGGGTCATGAGAGAGCAGACAGGTAAGCCGGGCCACTCTTCCTGCCCCTCCTTGTCTCCCAGGACCACACACTGGCCTCTACTGCAGCCAACCTTTCACTAAGATGCAGATCAATGCTGATGAATTTTTATGGAGAAAGTGGTTTTTTTTATAAAGCAAACACCATAAAATTAATCTATTCTTTTGGTCACTTTTGTCTTTGGTTTAGTTTCTAAGTTTTCCCATTCCTATGTGAACTTTACTGAAAAGATTCCTGGCAAGGCTATGGTTTCACCATGATTTGGTTTCCTGGTTACTTTTGTCTTGCTTTGTTTAACTGACTCATGACAGCATCTGCCATTGTCGCTTTTCTTTGATGTTCCCTATTTCCAACCAAGTTCAAATTTCCTGGACTCTATTGATTGAACAAATCAGAAGAGGGGCAAAAAGATGTGATTATTGAGCCAATTTTCAGTCACTATCAGTCAATAACATTTTTTCAACTGAAGCAGTGTAATTCACCTGCTTAAAGCAATGTGACGAGGTTTTCTATGCCTTGGTGCATCGTTGGCCTGAATAGCACGGGTGACCAATATTGACAAGCAATGTGTAGAGATGTTGACTGATCTTAGCTATGCTCTTTGCCCAGTTTCCTCAGTGACCCGATTGAACTCTCAACTCAGAGCAAGTGTACATGCCTAAGAAGTGCTGATCACAGCGCTGAAGACTATGAGGTCAGTCACGAAGGGTCCAGAGATCTACAGAAGGCAACATGTGGGCTTAACGCAACTGCATTTGTGATCAGAGTGTACGTGTGTTCTGAATCAGCAGAGTCCAGAAGGTCATACCCCCAAGTCCCTTCCTTTAACAAATGTGTAAAGATTATCCAAGGTCAAAAGTTCCTTACCCTTTGCTCATACAAAGTACTTCTTCACCTATTACTAATTTTTGGCTGTTCAATAAAAGTGCCAATGAGGACTGGAGAGAGAGGTTAGTGGTTAAGGCATTTGTCTGCAAAGCAGAAGGACCTAAGTTCGATTCCCCAGAACCCATGTAAAGCCAGATACACATGGTGGCTCATGTGTCTGGAGTTTGTTTACAGTGGCTGGAGTCCCTAGTATACCCATTCTCTCTCTGTAGGTCTGCCTCTTTCTCCCTCTCAAATAAATAAAATAAAATAAAATAATTTTTTTTTAAAAGTGCCAATTACTGTCTGCATGCAGAGGCGGCCACAGTGACATCAGAGCAGCGGTGACAGCAGATGCAGCAGGTTCACTAATGGCTGAAACTAATCTTCAACTTTCTTTTCCTCAGGATGCTGCTAAAAGCAGTATGCCTGCCCTTGGGTAGGAAAATTCCAAGGATTAGACTATTTCTCAGGCTCTGCTCCTGGAAGCAGCTTGCTAACTTCTGGATAAGAAAATTCCAGGAGTTAGTCTTCTAAATCAGGTAGCCCTCTTTCCCTTCTTCCCAGTAAGCCTTGGGACTTAGCCTCCTGGGCTGAGCTGAGGGCTTTGGGACAGCGTCCCTGCCAGACTGACAGATGCGCATGCTCTGTGGAGCTGTCAGAGAGGCCAGACTTACATAGAGCTTGAGCTGAGAGAGAGAGAGAGAGAGAGAGAGAGAAAGACAGAGAGAGACAGAGAGAGAGAGAGAGAGAGAGAGAGAGAGGCCTCGGAGGGGGGCTTGAGGTCATTCAACTTCAGCCTAGGAGTGCCACACACATCCTCAATCTTATCAATACTGTAGAGACAGAGCATCCAGCCTCCAGCCTGGGAGGACTGGGAACTGAGTCCACCAAAGGGAAGGTATGACAATCACACATCATTTGAGCCGAAACTTCAGTTAGACACTGTCAGCCCATGACACACCTCACAGGTGAGGGAAGGACACACAAGCATCTTTCCTACCTCCTTGGTGTGACTGAAGTTCTAGTCCTCATCCTCAGATGCAGCAGCAATCCAGACAGCCAGGGACAGTGCTGTGGCCTGGTGGTCCCAGAGAGACATGAGCCTTTCAATTAAGGTCACCTCAGGGTCTGTTGACTTGCACAAGTCAACATCTCATAGTTCTGCCAGGTGGGGCACAGAATATGAACAGTGAACCCACCATCATTCCTGCCTGGACACTGATGTTCCTTCTTCTTTTCCAGACAGAAGGGCCCAGCCTCTCCTAAGCAACCTACAGTCGGTCAACCAGTGGCAGTTCCCCTCTTAGATTTACTTTTAAAAATTATTTTTGTTTATTTGAGAGAAATAGAATGATAAGACCTCTTCCTCCTGCGAAGGAACTCAACACATGCACAAATTTCTGTGTCTGCCTTTATGCAGCTACTGGTTAATTCCACAGGCCATCATGTTTTGCAAGCAAGCACCTTAAACACAGAGCTATCTTCCAACTCTCCCTTTTCTATTGATGCATCTTTGGTCACTGCTCTCAGCTGCCTGCCTCTCAGGCTCCGCATCTGCAGGATTCTCTCAGAGGACTCCTGGCTTTCTGAGCCTCTGAGAGTCCTCCAGCACTCGGTCTGCTCTGGTCTCCCCTCAGGCTTTGCCCTCCTGGGTCAGGCACTCTTCTTTCAACCTCAGTGCGGAGACATGGGGCTGCCTGAGGCTAAGGGCC
>PVHP010055437.1:0-10150 GCA_004024765.1 Zapus hudsonius | reverse complement strand
CAGATGATAGGCAACCTGTGTATCTACATCTGACTTTCATTTATTAAAGAGTGTCTTCAGTATCAGGTTTAATACTAGAGTCATGTGACACAAAAATAGAAATGGTTGCTATCCTCAAGACTTCAACAGAATGTGGCAAGAACAAAGCAGGATATAATATGGAGCAAGAGAGAAGTAGAAGCCAATTATATAAAGACTAAAGATGAATACAGTGACTCACAGCTCAGATAAAATGTAAATAATAATATTACATGAATTGGATGGATTTCAATTCTTAGTACTACTTTAATACTGATATTTGAAGATAATATGGTGCCTTTGTATGATGAATGGAGAATCTTGGTGGGAAAACAGCTAATTCCAGGTATAAGAAAGTAGATTTGAGGGCTGGAGAGATTGCTCAGTAGTTAAAGCACTTGCCTCCAGTGCCTAAGGCCCTAGGTTCAATTCCCCAGGACCCACGTAAACAAGACCCACAAGGTTGCCTGGTCTCTCTCTCTCTCTCTCTCTCTCTCTCTCTCTCTCTCTCTCTCTCTCTCCTCTCTCTCTCTCTCTCTCTCTCTCTGATTGAAAATGAATAAAAAATTTTTCAAAAGAAAATAGATTTGAAAAATTACAAGTATTAGAATTCCTTTAGCCCCTCTAAATTTATCAACTTGACTTCTGAGCTGTTGAATACCTATAGTGGGGGAGATGACTTAAGCATGAAGCTAAACCAAAAATGATTTGAGATCATAAAATCTTCACTTGCATACTTTAACCTATTGAGTAAGTAGTGGGCGTCATCTGGCAAGAGGGGCCCTGAATATAGGGGAGAGAGTCTAAGCTTGTGAAAAATCCATCAGTCCTGCAACTCCTGGCCCCAGTCATTGGCTCCTTCCCTCACTGAGCTGCTGGCCAAAGTGACCCATGAGGTCCCAAAAACAAGACAGATTTCTGTCAAAGCTCTTGAATACCTACCCCAGGCCTGAGGTAAGATCCTGTTGCTAGAGAAACCACAGAAAACCATCTATCAGCATCGAGAGACCCTTCGAGGTCCAGAATGGTAACCAGCCCCCAGATGGTAGTTAGTGCAGAGCTGGAAGGCACTGCCTAAGCTGCCAGGGGAAACTGGTTAGTGATAGTTGGAGTAAACAGAGACCACTGATATGAAACACAGTCTGCTACCATGAGTAGGCTGAACACACTTCCTCCTGGGAGAGAACAGTGAACCAAGACATGAACACTTGTGCAATGGAGGAGCCAAAGCCTGGGGGAGGCAATCAACAGCTTTTAATTTGGCCAAGTAATCCACTCAGTGACAAGGAGCCCTTGACTGGAATTGGGGACTCAGAGAGAAATACACTGGGAACCAAAATCTTGGGACCCCAAAGAGAAATTCCCCAGGATGACTAACTTTTGATCAACAGGTTAAGGAAATTGTAAAGCCAATCACTACTAAGGGAGGATAATAAACTGGTAAAGAAGAAGCTGTCATCTCATTGGAAGAGCTAATCACTGGATTTGTGAGAAAGGATTAAGTTTTAGTAAGAATATAGATATCATTATCTTCAGTGCAACATGATGCCCAAGCTTCTTTGCATTCTCTATGAACACAGGGTGCTCTAGAGAACAGTGTATTGAAAGAGTGACTGTGGAGTTCACAAACACAAAACAATACTGAAGTTGATAAATCTCTTCACATTGCTTGGAATCACATTCACAAAACTCTATGAATGACCATTTCAGCCAACCTTGACCCACATCCACTCTGGCGCTAGTTTTGGAGGTAGACTCAATGGTCTAGGGTACTATGTCTATGTGCACTATATCTTATGTCTACAACCATTGTAGAGATAGGACAAAATGTATGTCAGATATAATTTACAAATGAAAAGAACAGAAAGGCAAGTCAATACAATAAAGAGGAAAAGTTAAGTCTTTTGGCTGTTTCTCATTCCAACATTTCATTTCCTATTCAGAGATAGAAATAAGTGCGTTGATTTTTACCAGTTGGCTTGCTCTGGGGGAAGCTCATAGTTTAAATTCGTGGCCTCTCATTAATATCAATGAAGGCAGACCATTTTTTTTCCAGTTGCAGAAATAGCTGGAATTCTGGGACATATTCATATCCATAAATTTCTCTGGAGAGAGTGATGAAATAATGACTAAAATATGGAAGGGCTTTTTGATTTCAGAACAGACTTCCTCCCTCGTTGCCATTAACGTCTTTATTTGAGATGATTTTAATCAATGATGTCACTTGACAATATGTTTCATATAGAGGACAAGAAAGTAGGAGAGAGGAAGGAAGCTGAAGGGAAGGAAAGGGGTGAAGAACAGAATAGAATAATAAAATTCAAACACATAGAGCTGGAAGAAATTTTGGAGCTTATTAAGTTTCATCCCTTCTATATGCTTATAAACAAGGAGAAGCTTAGATAAATGAATTGATTTTTAAAGTATTATATCTTGTATGAAAGAAAAAAAAGTTTATTAATTCAAGAAATATTGAGTGGAACATCTGTAAGTTTCCATACCCTATATTAATTGCAGGTTACATAAAACCAAAGCAATTGATCAGAGTCCCTGTTGTGGTTGGAATGTAAAGTCTGCTCTCTTCTCCCCAGCCCACAGCCTCATACAATTGAACATTTGGTCTCCAGCAAAGTGGTCCTGCTTGAGAAGGTTGTGAACCACTGGGGGATGGAGCTTTGCTGGAGGAAGTGGGGTCTGAGGCCAGTTCATGAGGTTGTGTGGTCTGGCCCTACTTGTTGCTCTATGAACAATGGACTAGCATTTCTCCCATCCTTTCTGGCATGCCTTCCCATCAGTGAAACCAAGAAACACGAGGCTTATAGTCCTACATCGGAGAATAATGATGGTAATTAGCTATCCATGTGATGAGTGCTTTTGTGGAAAAGATACAATTCCTAACCCCCCTACCCTATGGACTGATCCAGCATGCACACCAAGGAAGGACCCCAGTGGGTAGGAGACAGAGGAGGGAAATGGGGACATCTTCACAAAATTTGCTCCTACAATGTATATACTTACTCATAATAAAGATATTAATTTAAAAATCACACTAATCATGCAAATGAAGATAAGGCTGATAGCCAAAGGCAGGGGCACAACTGTCTTTCCTTTGGCATTGCTCCTTTCCTGCCAAGGGGTCAGTATGGAGCTAAAGTTATAATCTTAAATATTTTCTTCCTTGATGTTAAATTATTTGCTCAAGATAAAATCTATATGTGCAATATAACAGCCACAACATCAACAAAGAAGCAGGGGTGCCTCAGGAGAATTCGATGGAACAGAGTTGACCAGTTCTTTCTTGATTTCTGAAGTCATAACTCATTTTAGAAAGCTACAATTGAACCGTATCTTATTCCATTTTAGATTTAATAAATTTGTGTTTACCTGTGGCTGTTGGCTTATGTTGTGTGAGTGTGTGTTAGTTAGCTTTCTTATCATTATGACTGAGTACTGGACAGATAAACTTAATGGAGGAAAGATCCATTTTGGCTCATGATTTTAGAGCACTTTATGCCAAGGTATCTTGAGCTCAGGAACTTGAAAGAAAGTCATGGCAGCAGGAACACTGAGCCCTGGAAGTTTTCTCCTCATTACAGACAGAAAGCAAGGGGTGGGGAGGAAGGGGTCAGGGACAGGATAACTTTATGGACCAGCCTGCAATGACTCACTTCCTGCAGCTAAGTCCCGTTCTCCTCTCAAAGTAGTGCTGCTAGCTGAGGACCAAACATTTAGCATGTGTTATCTGTCAACACATGATGGAGGGAGACAAAAGCCCTTCCTTAGGGAATTTGTTGAGAAGTAGGTGTGGGAGCCAAAGAGAGATAGTTGGGGTGAATCTGATCAAAATGCATTCTATACATGTGTAAAATAGTTGAAAATTTAAAATTGGGGGGAAATGCTTCTTTGAGTAAATGGCTGTGTATGCTAAGCCTAAAGAGCAACCTTATTCCTGAGAACTATTTGTGGTGCTCTGATGGCTAATCTTGATTGTTAATTAGACTGATTTAGAATCATCATGGAAACACACCTCTGAGAGTGTCTGCGAGGCTGGTTAGAAATAATCTTTCTAGAAGACCCGGTCTGAAGCTGAGTCTGAAGCCCATTCCACGGGCTGGGGTTTTGGGCTGAATCAAATGGAGGAAGTGGGTAGAGCACTGACATTTCTCTGTCTCTGCTTTCTGATTGCTGATGCAATGTGACAGACGGCCTCATTCTTCTGCCACCATATTTCCCCTTCATAAGATACTGTACCCTCAAACTGTGAGCCCAAATTTTACACCTTTCCTTATCCTGTTTCCATCACAACAGATTGTTTCCTCAAAACATATTTGATTCATTACAACTTGAAAAGCTTCTTATTCATAGACAAGTGCCATGCTCACTGACTGATCTGCCATGCCCCTCAGGTCTGTGTTAAACGTCACCATGACCCAAGCTTGTTTCAGTTACTGAAAACTGACCTGATTTCCACTGTCAATATGGCGACTTGATGCAACTTGATGATATTTTACCAGGGTCCTTGCAGACCAAAAGATGCATACATCAGGAATTCTGTCTTCTGGCACAATCAAGCTGACATCACTCACACAGAACCACCCATGAAAGATGTCACATAGTAAAAAAAAAAGCCAAATAAATAGCAAATCCATTCTTATCTACTAAAGATCTATAATGGTGATGCAGTGTTCTGGGGAATTGTATGATTCAGAAGCTGATTCTGTACAGACGATCAAAAGTATAGTTTTATCAAATATTACTTAAATTCTTTGACATCTAGACACTGCATTAATTGCTAAAGACATATCAAACAAAAATTACATTTTTACCATTTTGGATCTGCCAGTCAATAGGACTCAAGAGAAGCAGGAGCTGGGCTGGGGAGGTGGCTCAGTGGGCGAAGCATTTGCTATGCACATGGAAGGACCTGAATTCAGGTAAGGAGGGCCCACATAGGCCCAGTGTTCCTACTGTGAGATGGGAACTGGAGACAGGAGATTTCTGAGAATCTCGCTGGTGATCTAGCCTGGAAAATGCAGTGGGTAACAGCAGGAATCACTGCCTCAAACACGGTGGAAGGTGAGGAGCAGCACCTGAGCCTGTCCTCTGACCTCCACCTGGGTGCCTGGGCATGTGTGCACCACCCCCTCACAAAGAGTTATGAAAACATAAGCAGGAGATCTCAAGTCACAGAGATCTGCATTTCTCACCAGTTCGATATCATATAGACTACTGACATCAGCTTATGAATGCCGTTCTGTGACCTTGAGGAAATGAACATAGCATTCTCAGCCTCAATCTCATCTCTAACATACAAACAAATATATCCAGGCCACATGGAATTAAAAAAAATATTTTACTGGGCTGGAGAGATGGTTTAGTGGTTAAGGCTTTGCCTGCAAAGCAGAAGGATCAGAGTTCGATTCCCCATTTTCCACACAAAGCCAGATGCACAAGGTGGCACGTGTGTCTGGAGTTTGCTTGTAGTGACTAGAGGCCCTGGTGTGCCCATTCTCTCTCCCTCTTTCTGTGTCTGCCTCTTTCTATCTCTCTCTAATATTTTAAATGTTTTATTTATTTACTTGCAAGCAGGGAGAGAGAGAGAGAGAGAGAGAGAGAGAGAGAGAGAGAGAGAGAGAGAGAGAGAGAGAGAGAGAGAGAGGGAGGGAGGGAGGGAGGGAGGGAGGGAGAGAGAGAGAAGGGAGAATGGGCACCAGGGCCTCTAGCCACTGCAAACGAACTCCAGATGCATGTGCCACTTTGTGCATCTGGCTTACTTGGGTACTGTGGAACTGAATCCGGGTTCATAAGTAATGGAGGCACCACTTTAACCACTGAGCCATCTCTCAAGCCCCACATAGAATTTTGAATGAAATATAATAGCCCTGATAAAGTCTTCAATAAATATTTTTTTCTTTTCATCTTAGTTCTTTGTGGTATATACATTTCATGCTGTGGGTTTTATTTACCCTAGTAAGTGAGGGGAGTTAATATTTAAGGGAAAACTTTCCAGTTTTATTTCATCCGATTTTAAATGTTTATTTTTGTCACAATAATAATCCATATATCAATTAATCAATGTTTTTGTCATAACTAAACCAAAACTTTCTATAGAAATGATTCAAGAAAAAATATTGAACAGAAAAAGAAAAAAAAAACCACAAGCACAAAAGTATAGATTTACTTTGATTACAAAGATCTCATGGTCCAACAAGCTCCTCACTGTCTGGGTCACTGTGTTTCCTGTTACTAAGGATACAGGTTTATTTACAAGAGGAGTACATCTTTAGCCATTTTTAAAAAATAAAATGTGGAACAGACTGTACTTCACTAAGGAAAAACAAAACCCACAAGTGCATCTGGGGAGGCTGGCTATGACAGACCCTTTCATTTCACGAGCAACATTGTCAAAAACTCAGGGAAGGGAGGACTTAAATTCATATTTGATTTGAAGATGAAAATCTCCACTTGTCCTTTGCCTGTTAAGGGGCACAATGTAACAATGAGCATTTGTAAGTGATGCCAGCAAAAAACTAGCAGGCAATTCCTACCATAGTCTTTGTTAGATGTAGAGTGTTGGAAGCCCAGGAAGGGAAGAGCTCTTCGTTGCTATCCATAAATAACTCCCAGATTTGTATGCAGAAGCTGGTGGCCCAGGGAACTGGTAGGACTTATCTACATTAATAAACTTTAGATCTGGAATGATGTTTGGAACCTAAGACTCCCTCTCCTTCATATTCTTGTTTTTCCTATTTTGTAGTGTTTTTCCTATTTCTTAGTAACTCTCAGCAACAGACTCTCTGGAAACGACAGTTCTTACCCTGCGTGGATAAACCCTTCTCCCCACTGGTGAGGAACAGATAGTCCCCACAGTCAGAGCATCTGGGTCACTGTGGAAACCAACTTAACCTTGACCCCTGTACCTGACATCTGTTTTCACCATATGGTTTCAGTCATTTTCTACTTTTCATTCAGTCATCGTGGGTGGTTCATACCTGCATACAACATCACCATATAGACAACATTGTTGAACAGCACACATAGAGAAGACTTTAAAAATGACCAGAGAAATACAAATCATGAACTTCAGGGAAACTGTGATTATAATAAGCACAGACCATATTTCTGAAGCCAGGGGCAATAGTAATAGCAGATAAAGGTAGTTTTAAATTAATAAAACAGACTATAGAAATCTGCCCCCCCAGAAAGTCTACACTAGTATAACTCTATGATGTAAGATTTATACATTTTATGTCATGGGCACCTTATTAACACAACATGAAATCTTAAAAATGTGTAGGTTAATCTCCTGGATAGTCACTAAAATCTGTTGTAGAGGTAAAACTATGTCTTTCAGTGGATGCATTGAAATTAAGTACTAAAAAACTGAGAAAGGGAAGGAAAACACTGAGAAAAAGATGGAGCAAACAGACACAGTATATGATAGATGATTCTTCATATCAATAGCTGCATTAAATATTAATCACAAACATTCCAAGAGAAAATGCAAGACTCCAACTCAACACTATTGACAAGAAAATCACTCAAAAACAGACAAATTGAAAATAACAGAATAAAGATATACAACCAAACAATTGCTAGCATTAAAAGGGTTGCTGGGAGTTGTTCCCTGGTGATCATGCCTTTTGTAATTTCCTCCCATGGAGTGTGGGAGGAACAAGGACCTGAAGGAAAAGATGAAATGAACTTCTAAGATGAGATTTTAATACTTTTTTTTGCACCTAGAATAGACTCTCTCTCTCCCTCCCTCCCTCCTTCCCCTCTTACCCATGCTCACCACTTGTTCTGAGGAAGACAGATACTTGTCATAGCTTGAGGGCACATAGGGTAAGCCTGAGGGAAGCTCACATAGGGAGAAACTGAGGCCCTCAGAGGAAAAAGTAGGAAGAACTGAGACCCACCAAGAGCCCCTTGAATGTGTCTAGAAATGGATCTTCTACCTTAAGTGGAGCCTGAGGCCACTACTGTCTGAGCCAGCAGCTTCCATGCAGCCTTGGAGAGCACAGTCTCTAAGCCAGTTTGCTTCTTGTTTTTGTTTTTAATTTTTTGTACCTTTATTATGAATAAATATATACATTCAATGATCTAATCTAGTGAATGTATCCTGGTTTCCCTCCTCTCTGTCCCCTACCAACTGGGTACTTCTTTTGTGCACATACTGGATCTGTCCATAGGGTATGAACTGGACCAGAGGTAGCCAGTTTTTCTTTCTTTTTTTCTTCCCCCTTGTATTGTTGCTGAGGGGGGGCAATGTCTCTGGATATTCTCCTTCACCATGGCTCTTACATTTTTTCCACATCCTCTTCTGCTCAGTTCCCTGAGTCATGGTGGGTTAATTTTGAGTCTGCTTTATTGTTGAGATCTTAAGTATCTTTGGATCTTTGCCCTGGGTTGTGTTGGGTTTCTTTGGTGTCTGTCTCCACTGACCTTTCATGAGTTATCAGACTTGCTGTGGGGATTGGTCTCCTGTTTGTCTCATCACTTTCTGGTAGGTTTCATTTGGGCCCTGTGTGAAGGCTAGGTGTGGTTTGTCTCCTGCCAGGATGTCAACCATCACCCAATGACTTGTTGGTGGAATTGGGTTGTCCCCAGCTCTCTAAATGCCTTCTGAAAAATACAAACAGAATCTTCATCGGAGAGTGAGAGCAATATAGTTTAAATGAGACACACATTGCTATTTTGGCAATGGGGTCCTAATGGGTGCAGCCTCTCTGTAGCTCTCTGGTAGTGGGAATTTCCCCTAGTACCAGAGATCTTGGTCCCCATAGGATTTTAACCCAGTGGACCACAAGTGATGAATGTTTGCTTTCAGATGACAGATTTGGGGACAAAATTATTTCCTAGCAACTTTTAATTATGAAAATATAAGAATGGTGAGGCTTGAGTGTCTATAATAATATGTATATGAGGAAAAGATTTACAACAGTTAAAATCAATAATTATAACATAATGAACATCATTTCAAAATGAGTAAATGTCAACTCTTCAGAAGGAATAGTAATCACATGTATATTCCAATAACAGTTTTAGAAACCTTTAAGCAAATATTGATGGGATTGCAGAAAGATATATCATATAATCAAGGAAGGCTTGAATACTTCATCCACATGGATAAATTCAAGATCTTATCCATGAATACCATGGCTGCCTTATTGAAGTATAGAGCAGCACTATATCTTCTCTATGTGCACTACATATAGGCACAAAGGACAAATATATACCTGGCTACAAATCAAGTCTCATTCAATGTACAAAGAAAATTGTCATGGTTTTGGAGTAAAATGTAGTATAATTTTGAATCAATAACAAGATGCTTTGGAGCCTTCATATAGCTGGAAATTAAGACAATTCTAGATTAGTTGGGGAAGAAAGAGTAAATTATTAAGTATGGAATAGAATTATTTAAAAATCTTAAAAAGTATGTGTGATGCAGTTAAAGAAATTCAAAGATTTAAGTACATAATATTAGAAAAGTTATCAGTCTAAAACGATGATAAAGTTCCTTCTTAGGAAATTAAAGTAATAATGACATTTAATTCCAATAAAGTAAAAGAATACAATTAAAATAGATTAATCAAATTGAAAACAAAAATATATATAGTGTAGAGAAAAAATCCAATATATAATGCTTGGAAGAAACCACTAAAATCAATTAAGTCTCACATAATTGATAGAAGAAAAAAGTTAATTAAAATTATAGGAATAAAATTTATAAGAATGATGGTATCATTATTGAATTTCTAGATATTAAAGTGATAGATAATTATCAACAACTTTATACTAAACAAATTTATAATTAATATCACATAGACAAATTTCGTCAAAGATATAACCCAACTGACAAAACTGAAGCAGAAAATGTGAGTAGCCTCATATCTAGTAAATAAATATACACACTGTACACATGTGCATAGGTACACACACACACACACATACAGGGCTCAGATGGTTTCAATGTTCAGTTTTCTCAGACATTTTAGGAAGAAGCAAGATGAACCTTGTGCACATTCTCTCAGACAATAGAAGAGGTGGAAAACTCTTCAATTAATTTGTGAAATATGCATGAGTTTATTAGTAAAATTACATCAGAAGCATTATCAAAAAACTACATTCC
>PVHP010055436.1:0-10142 GCA_004024765.1 Zapus hudsonius | reverse complement strand
CTCTGCCACATCACTGGAAATAGTTGCAGGAAGGTGTGCCAAATACTAGCAAGGGGAAGCTGGCTTATAACCCCCATAAGCCCGCCCCAACAACACAGTTCTAGTGAGGTTCTAATTCCCTAATTGCCATCAGCTGAGGATCGATCTATCAGAACACATTCATTTGTTTGTGGGGGACACCTGGATCAAACCATGACACATACCGATGGCCATTTTTCAAAAACAAAACTGTGTTGCAAATCCAATGACCCTCTCTTCTTCCATTTGCCATACTCCACAGAACCAGCTGGCTGAATCTCAATGGTTGTCATCTCTCAAACAATTGCAGGTGAATGGGCAGCAGTTTCGACCCAAAGATCTTCCTTTCTGTGCCATCTCCATCTGCTCACACCAGTCCATCTTTACGAAAAGCAACCCTGCACAGGTTTCCAGGACACAGGCAGGTAGAATGCAGCAAGCCTCACACGCAAACTGCTTCTGGCACAGTCCTGACCAAGTTCTTTCTCCCCCTAGTAAGCCAAACCTCACAGTCCATAGTTCTCATTACATTCAGGTCTTTTAACTCTGACCATCACGCTGTACTCACAACACTGCGAGGCACCTCTTAGGCCAGGAGCTCAAATCCTTCCACATTCCTTCTGCAGATCACTTCCAGAAAACCAAAGCCACAAGACCAGGGTTCCAGCAGCAACAGATGACCCCACGTCCTGGTACCAAAACTGTTGCAGTCAGCTTTCTAGTTGCTGCGCAAAAAGAACCCAAACAAAAGCGGCTTATGGAGGAAAGGGTTTATTTGGCTTACAGCCTTGAGGGGAGACTCCATTCTGGCAGGGAAAACGATGGCATGAGCAGAGGGCTGGACATCACCTCTGCCACAGCACTGCAAACAGTGGCAGGAAGGTGTGCCAAACACTGGCAAGGGCAAGCTGGCTTATAACCCCATAAGCCTGCCCCCAACAACACAGCTTCATCGAGATTGTAAAACCCAAACTGCCATCAGCTGAGGATCTATCTATCAGAACACATTCAATTGTTTGTGGGGGACACCTGTATCAAACCATGACACAGGGTCTTTCACTAAGCCTGGAGATCACAGATTCAACTAGATCGGATGGCCAGCTTGCCCCGGGGATTACAGAGACATGCTGCCAATCCCAGCATTTACTTGAGTTCTGGAGATATGATTTCAGGCCCTCATGTTTGCATGAGAAGCACCCTACTGAATTAGCCAGCTTCCCAGCCCTTTCCTGGCACTTGGTAAAGCAGTTCATGTTCCCAGTTGCATTATATCCCACAAATGCACCATCTGGTTGGCTCTCTGCAAAATGCTTTCTCCTGCCCACAGGCCCCTCTCAGATGTAACTAGGTTCCTCTTTTTTCAGGAACTACTACTGAACACCCCCAACTCAGCTCCTATCCCATAAGGCATCAGCCTCACACAAATGCAATCCACCCCCTAAGAAGCATACAAGTGAATGACAATGTAGCCGTCCTACACCATTCCTAAAATTAGCTGTAACTGTCAAATACAGTTTCTAAGTCAAAAAGACTGGGTTTTTCAGAAAATCACAGAAGAACATACTGGAAGAAATCCCCTGAGGTGTTCAGGGAATTATTCTTATTTCTCTCTTGAGGGTGAAATTTGGCCCATGGTTCTACTGTGTTTTCCAAATCAGTGACTTTCATCTCCTCCATCGACCATGTGAGGGAATTCATCCGGAGCCATCAGAGGCCTGCCATGGGCATGTGAAAAAATGTGAAAAAGAGCCCCATGGAAAATGGGCACCCTCCCCTGGGGACAAGGACTTGACCACTTACCCAGTGCTGACTACCTAGATCCCTATAAAAAAACAAAGAGGCAAAAGGAAAGAAGAGTGGCTGGGTTAGCACCCATTCTGACACCATTAGCTTGCCTTCCTCTATTAGAAGGTCTGAAAGCTAAAAAACCCAATTCCCAGCATTCTCTGTGATGAGAGGTCAGGCACATGACACCTGTTCTACCAATCAGTCCCATTCTGTAAGATCTGGATTCAGCTCTGGGCCATGCAAAGGCATCAGTCTTCGGAGCTGAGCTGAGCTGAGCTGAGCTGAGCTGAGCTGAGCTGGCACTCATTGCTGGGGTCAAAGGTACTGAGCTGAAGGTCAAAAGGTCAGGGTTGTTTCCACAAAACATTCACTTGCTGTGGGTGGGTATTTCTGCTAAGTTATCTTGGCACCTACTGCCCTGGCTCTGAAGCAACCCAGGCAAGATATTTGGCTCTCTCTTGGGTTCATGAGCTACTTAGTTCATATCTTTTCATAAATCTCTTTCTGCTTAAACTATTTTAAATGGACGCCATTGTTAGCAAGTGAGATCCTTGAGCTGTTGGGAGGCAATTGAAATATTCCCCCAAATGAAAAAGTGATAAAACTAATCTATTTAGGAAATGCAAGAATTAAGAGATACAGCATCACCAACAGTCCACAAAGCTCCTTTGCACTCATTCCCAGTTAGTCACAGCAACCATGGTTTTGATTCTTATCTGCATAGATAAGTTTTGTCTATTACGTGAATTTCAGGTAAATGGAAGAACTCATGTATCACATAATCTTTCCTTTCTGTCTTCCTTTGCTGTGGTGGCTGGGATGTAAAATGTCCCCCACAGCCTCAGGTGTTTGTGATTAAAACTCCTTCTTGATCCCCAGCTGGTGGAGCCTTGGGGAGGTGTGTTGTTGGTGTGGGGAAACTGAGGCTTATTGGGTCAGCCCCATTGGGTGTTCAGAGGTCAGCTCACTCTGCTGATAGTAATGATGTGAGCCAGCTTCCTGCTCATGCCATTCTTTCGCTGCCATGAGGAAACTTCCCCTGGAAACTGTAAGCTAGAAATAAACCCTTTCCATCCACATCCTTTCTATTTCTGGTCAGGTGTTTTGTCTCAGCAATGAAGTGGTAAATGATACACTTGCTCAACATTTTCTTTCTATGCAATTTATTCATAGTCTTGTCTTTTGGTTGCTGTGTAATATTCTAGTTTATTTCTCTGTCCTCAGACTGAGTGTTATTCAGATTGTTTTGAGTCCATTATGAATCAAGCTGCTACCCTGAATGTCCCCTAACAGCCATCTACAGGTGAACTTGTTGTTTTATAAGCATGCTTGAGATATTAGTGGACATCACTAAACAACCTTTCAAGGGAATTGAACCAATCTAACTCCCATCAGCAGCAGATTGGGCAAAAAGCCTGGGCAAAAGTGTTTGTCCAACTTTGAAACAACTGCAAACAGCAGAGAAAGTCTCCAACTACCAAGAAAGATCACCCACCAGTGATAAGTAATATGATGGGGAATTTGAGGTAAGGGTCCCCAGTGTTTGAATACAGATTTAGGGCTGATCAGGTTCAGTTGGAAACAATGCCCAGCATTCATTTTCATGGAACAGAGAGAACAGCATCTGTAAGAAAGTCTACAATCCTAATATGTTAAGGTCAAGTTAAAGGACAACGGATTGCAAGGGGATTATTCATTATTCTCCCACAGCAGTTCTAGCTTGGAGTTCATGTGCCCTGAGTCATAACTCTCTGCCTTCCTTACAGAAGCAACCCTAACTAAAGAAGAACAGGCCCTGGTCATTCATTCAGGAGTGTCCGTGCTAACCTTGAACCTGGTTTTCAACTTTGATCAAGATTGGGGCTAAGGTAACACAATGGAGGTGTCTGGGATGCAAAATTGGACACACAAATAAATTCTTCAAGCTACAGTTTCCCCATCTGGAAAATGGGAATGAAGTTGACACTTCAGAGGTACAACTAGTCTCATAAAGTGATAGCATGGCTCTGGATTTACAGTTTAACTGTAACAATTAAAGCTGAACCTATATGACTTTTTCTATCAAAGCCATTATTCTAAACCTTGGTGATCCTGAACAAACATTACTGAGACTCATGCTTGTTCTCCCTTCTATCCTGTCTAGTTGAACCTCACCTAGTCACATGACTATCCTCTCCTCACCATTCCCTAGACAAAGCAGTTTAAAACTAGCTTTGGCTATGATGGGCATGTATAGCCCACTCTCCCAAATAATACACTCAACCCAAATACTTTTAAAGCCTAGTTCCTGGTTTTCTCAGAATAGGTGTTCTACCAGCCATGGGTGAGGACAGAAGTCAACGAATTCAGTACAATTTTCACCTAAGGTTCTATTCACCTGAAATCCAGGAGAATATCCACAGAGACAAACACATGAAAGAAATCAGATCTGTGGCACTGCATTCTAGAATAAATAGGGGTTTTCTCTCAAGGAAGATCAAGACACTAAACTGCCACAGACACTTCTAAAGAGAAAAAATTAATATTTATTTATTTATTTATTTATTTATTTATTTATTTATTTATTTATTTGCAAGGGAGGAGAGAGAAAGAGAATTCAGGACCTCCAGCCACTGCAAACAAACTCCAGATGGGTGCTCCACCTTGTGCATCTAGCTCTACAAGGGTACTGGAAAATCGAACCCAGGTCATTAGGCTTTTCAGATAAGTGCCTTACCCACTGAGTCATCTCTTCAGCCTCTAAAGAGAAATCTTAATGTATATTCTGATACTTTCCCTGGAGAGATGTAAATAAACATCTGTAGGACACAAATGACAGACCCAAGAAATGATTATGCCCATATTCAGCTTGGTAAACCAATGAGTTTACGGGACTCACTTATAGGAGTATGGATGACTGAAAGGCAGCTATATCACCCCAAAACCCATCTCAGGACTGGGGCGAAGGCTCATTGGATAAAGCATTTGCCTTACAACTCTGAGTACCTGAGTTCAGATCCCCAGACCACAAGCTGGAATTTGGAGCAGGCTTCCCATAATTCCAGTGAACCTAAGCAAGAAGGGAGGCTAGACAATTTCCAGAAAGCTTGCAGAGGGGTGAAAAATGAGAGACCTTGCCTCAAAACAAGGTGGGAGACAAGGACCAACTCAAAAGTTGTCCTTGGACTTCCACTCATGTGCTGTGGTGCACACAGGGCACACCTACACTCTCACACACATGCACCAACATACGTACATTAAATACATAAATTTTCGAAAAACAGAATGGATGACAACTCACAAAAGTTGCATCAGTAGAGTTCCCTAGACAACTTGGAAGCAGAATCTCCTCTCCCCTAGCAACTGTTTACTGCGTGTATAATCCTGGGAATGGGTCTTGTAAATTTCCTATGAGTTCGTGTGACTGTCTTGTGAGTTTAAGGACCCTTGTCTCTTCCCTTCAGGAAGGAATGTTTCCATCAGGAAGAAATAGCTACACAACACAGGGTGGTGGTGCATGCCAGTAATCCCAACATTTAGAGGCTGAGGCAGGAAGATTTTTAGTTCAAGGTTAGCCTGGGCTATGTAGCAAAACTGTCTCAAAAGTAACAAAAAGTGAAACCTTAATCACTCCCTTAATATACACCATAATGCTGAGATGCAATCAGAGGTCTCATCTTGCTCTGAGCAAAGAAGAGAGGTTCACTTAACCCACGGGGGGGGGGGGGCGGAGCGGGGATGGAGGTCTGGGTGCATGGTGCCAGCATTCCTGGACTGGGGTGAGGGTCCCCTAGACTACATTGCCTGGTTGCATATAGCATCATAAGTGGGCCATGTTTGAGAAGGAAAGCTCGCTTATGAGACAGGGATATGGAAAGAAGGAAGGACTAATCTTGCTGTTTGTAATACCTTTCTCTAGAACAACTAGCTAAGGTCTGATAAGACCTACACTAATTCCTTCTGAGGACAACCCCCAACCCCCAAGTGACCTAATTATTTTCTACTAGACCCCACCTCTTGAAAGCTCGAGCCCCTCTCAGATTACTGGGGACAAAGCTTCCAACATGTGAAACTGAGGACACAGTTTCTTTTACCCAACAGTGGACACCCCCTTCTCTCCTCTCCTCTCCTCTCCTTCTTTCCTCTCTATCAGGTATTCATAGTACTTAGGTGGCATCTGAAAAGTGGATAATACACACTGAGATATTTGTTAGTTTTTTATTTTGGAGAATTTGAAACATATGCAAAAATAGAATGATACACTCAACTCCTTTGTACCCATCATACAACTCTGATAATTGTCAATGGATGGTCAATCTTTCAGACCCTCATATCTCTCCTGTCCCTATATAATTTTAAGGCAAAGCCCAAACATCAAATTAACTTATCCATAAATATTTCAGTATACATCACTAAAGGTAAGAACTATGTTTAGCACAACCATTTTACCACTCTGACCCCATCAAATTAACAAAAAGTCCTTGATGTCATCAAACACATTGAGTTCAAATTTCCAGTCATCTCAAGATGTCATAAAAAAGAATTATGACATATAGTTTGTTTTGAAATTCAGATTTTTGCTTCATCTTGACTGTTATTCTTTCCTGCTCTCCTGACAGCTCTCTGGGGATGATTACATCATAGTTCTAAAATCCTGCCCCAAATGTGCACATGCTCACTTTGCTGAGACCACATAAATTCTATGAATACATGATAGAGGGAGGGGAGGGGTTTAGCACACTCTCCTAATTGTAGCCCATCAGTCGGCTATGTGCGGCTATGTGCTTGGGGCTCAAACTGTTGACACATCATAAATTTCACAGAATTCTCAGCAGGGGTGGGGGGCTGGGACCATTTTGATTGCAACCTCCCAGGGAACAGTGTGTTCCCGGGATTGCTAATTCAGCATTCATTGAACTGGGGACAGACTTTTTTCCAGAATGAACTCTCGGCTTCCTATATGGTTTCTTAGCTCCATCAACTCCCCTCTCCCAAGTCCTTGACCTCTCCCAAAACCCGTGCTTAACCAGACTACTCATCAGTCCTTTGCACACAGGCTTGTGTCGTGGTCAGCCGAGGCTACCACAGATGTCCCCGGGGCTCTCAGATAGGCACCTTGGATGAGGAACGTGTTGAGAAAGGGGCGTGTCAATATCTTATAAGTGTGGAGCCAAGACAAGTTTCCCAGGAAAGGAGCTATCACAACTTAGTTCCAGCACTTCTGAGGGAGGCTGCTGCTGAGCCAAACTGTGAAGGTGGGGAAATGAGACTTCTCAGTCTATGCCTGAGGGCACAGTGCCCAGCCCCCACTCCGGACACCCACTGGTGCCCTCTGAGATCTCTGTTCATGGAGAACTTGCTTTTAAATGAGAGTCAATGGACCAGGTCACAAATCTGTCAGACGCAGGAATTTCTGGGGCTCCTGACTGTTGTAATTAAAATCATCTGAGTTGACTAAATTGGCCGAAAAGGAAGCAGGCCCACATGATTGCCATTCAAAGGGAAGCAAAATAGCTCCTAATTTGTTAATTAAAATTATGAATGCACTCCACACAGAATGGCTGTGCGTTAAATTCTATTCAGATTCCATAAGAAAACAAATAAGCACTAGGCCCTGATTAAAGGGACCTGGTCCCCCAAATCTATATGGATTTTGTTGGGGGGGGTTGGAGGTCAGAGAACAAATTCAGAGCTTGAAAAGACCTTGTGGAGAAGTCAAATTCCTGGGGAGATTTCTCTGGTAAATTAATCTGGTAATTAGAAAAACAGGCCAATAGATTAGCTCCTCTCTACATTTCTCCCTCATACTGATGAGCCTGTTTCAAAGAATGTATCTTGTCAGAGCCATGGGTGAAGCCATTCCTGACTGGTGACTGCTGAAAACTTGGCCAGGATGGAAAGTGAAGGCCTCAATTCAGGAGGGGGGGGAGACAGAGGTGGGGTGGGGAGGGGGGGAGGAGGGAGAAAGGAAGGAAGGAAGGAGGAAGTGTTAGGACCCCGGACCCCCGACTCAAAAGAAGACTCTGACCAAATCTCCTATGCAACACGCAAAAGGGTTTTATTAAAAATAACCAGGCATGCCCAGGGCTCAAGTGCATATCCATAGCCAGACAGAGGCAAAAAAAGCCCAGAGCTAAGTTCCAGAAGGTCCTTTAAGGAAATACATACATGCATCACAATTCGGGGAATCTTTACAGGCTTTTCCAGTAACCAGGGCATTTGCACATTCTTTCCATATCTATAGAACCCATTGGCCAGGCCATTCTCAGTCTTAACCACAGATGCAAGATTACAGTGAAACAAAGGCAGGATTATAGGAGCAGGGTGAGGTGGGGGAGGTGCATACCAACATACCATTCTAGGGTAGATATTTCAATTTCTTATTTCCTTTTACTAATAATTAGCTCCCTCTTGCCTTGAGATTTTCTACTTTTATTTTAATTTTAATTTTACTCTAACATCCCCCCTTTTCCTATGGGCCGTCTCTAATCCTAGAGACCAGTTTCCACTTCCTTTATGGTGGCATACTGTTGCCTACTGTTAGAATTAGCAACAGGATAACTAAGGGGCCTGGCATTCTTGTGTGGAGTCTCATTTTTAGACTTTCATATATTCCCCCTCTCTTGAGGGCACCCCAACTGCTGTTGGGAATGGGGACGAAGAAGTCTCTCTCTTATCTATTTCCTACTGAGTAGGACACGAAGTTATTGCAGCTGGGGGTATCCCTCAGAGAGGGGAGGGTCCCTAACTAAGGCCCAAGAGAGAGAGACCCCTTAGCCATATATCACATTGCCAAGATTTTGTCCTGTCTCACATTGTGAGGCAGGAGGTGGGGTAACTCCCCTCAGAAGTGGGGAGTGTTCCACATAGGGTGTCCAGTGGAGACTGATTCAGTGCCAGGTTGCTGTCCACCACGGAAACTCGAGATCTATTCCCAGCTTTGCCCATCGAATGGCATCGCAACATCTGACATGGTCCGAGACAGTTCCTGCATGGCTTGCAAAGCATATGACATATATTAACAGAGTAATCAAGAAGAGAAATATATAGTATTCAACCTTAATAAAAATATAAGCACAAGTGTCACCTAGTGTAGGTTTGAGGGCATTCAGAGCCCTGTGAATCTTCTCACTATTAGAATACTCCTAGCAGTATCCTCTCCAATGGAAGGAACAAACATGCCAGACAACAGTCCACTTGCATCCAAATCTGTAACCAAGTTGAGCGTACTAAGGTGTCTATCTTGTCTTCCCTATATTTCAGGAAATTTTAAAATATATTCTCCAATCTTTCCTGGGGCAAGCCAGGGACAGAGATTGGTGTCGCAAAACACCTTTAGTGTCCGTGGGAGCTGTCTAGCACATAATTATTTTAGATCCTATCCTGTTAGAAACCATTTTGATGGTTGGAGGCTTATGACATTTAGTCATAGGATTAGACTTATTATTATATATATTCTTGGTTACAAATTTCTCTCTGAGTGTTCAAGACCTGGTACTAAGCCAAGATTTAATAAGTATGTCCTTTTGGGAGTCACGATGGCTCCCCAAGGAGGAATTGGGGTCTGGGAGAAGCGCTATGGCTTCCTCAGCATTGTTGCTGTCAGTGAGGCAGAGTCCAGGTCGTGCTGACCTTGGTTTTCTCCCTTGCTGGGAGGCTGGGGGGGGGACGATTTGTCCCAAATAGCCTCTCCAGTACGTGCAGTACACTGATTTGTTTCCGGGCTTCCATATCCTGCTTGTTCAGAAGGAGAGGTAACATCCAGAAATGCAGTGCAAAAACAATCCAGTATGCCCCTTTCATCTCCCGTGACCTTTGTGACCTGGGAACAGAGGCCAAAATATTAGCCCATTTTGTTCCATGATGCCAGTTGGATTTGGATTTTATATAGGTGGTTAACACACTCAGAGAGGAACCCATATTAACCCTGTAGGATAGATATTGAAATATCCAACACATATTTGCCTAGACACTTAATGTTTTATTCTTTATAGAATTTAGAGAAATTATACCAATCTGACTCAACCTTATATATATATATTCTGGTATTAAAATAACTAGGCATTTCTTGTATGCAACACCTCTATGAACATAACTTTAAGAAACTGACAAACCATACAATATTTATTAGCACATATTTATAAAGTTCATGATCTATGGATATAAGGTATCCCCTGCTAATAATTTTATGTTGCACATTTTGAAACAGCATAGGCAAAACATAATGATCTCCGAAACCAGCTACATTTACAGTTACTATATTTTGGAATGTTACTGTTGCGGTCAGCATTCTAGTTACTGCGCAGAAAGAACCCAAACAAAAGTGGCTAGTGGAGGAATGGGTTTATTAGGCTTAC
>PVHP010055435.1:0-10205 GCA_004024765.1 Zapus hudsonius | reverse complement strand
AGACCTTCCTGGTCAACATAGCATGACATGATCTCAAAAAAATTTCACAAAGCTTACTGGTAAGGTACTCTCTGGCCAAGCACCTCTGGCCAACTACCTTCTACCCTCTTTCCTGATTTAGTTTTGTTCATAACATTATCCATAAGTTAATATGATCTATAGTAAACTTTATTGATATCAATTATGGCAGAAAAGAAATGCTTCATGATTCTAGGGAATCCAAATGCAAAAGCTTCAAGTTTCCTATTTGGTATATACCAGATGGGGCACACTTTTCACTAGGACAGAAAGGCAGAGGAGAGAGAGAGAGGAGGGGGAGGGAGGGAGAGAGAGGGAAGAAGAAAGAGGGAGAGAGAGGGGGAGGAAGGGAGAGAGAGGGAGGGAGAGAGAGAGGGAGAGGGGAGGGAGGGAGAGAGAGAAAGGGAGAGAGAGAGAGAAGTGGACATGAAAAAATGACAGGAGAAACAAAATGTACTCTGCAGAATGACTTCCTCTCAGATAGTGTGCTGGGAGACTTGGGCATGGGATGAAAGAAACATTGTAGATTTTCACATTTAGGTACCTGTGGGAGTTTTGCCTCTTTTTGGTCACAAATGTTAAAAGTAATGGAAAAAAAAACCTGCATGTGTTCTGGGAGAGAGCAGTGAACCAAGAAGTGATCACTTGTGCAAAAGAAGTGCTGAAGCCTAGGGGAGGTAATCAACAGCTTTTAATTTGGCCAGGCAAAGCTTGTGACAAAGGAGCCCTTAACTGGAATTGGGACTTAGGGCAGAATGCACTGGGAACCAAAATCTTGGGCCCCCAAAGAGAAATTCACATTACAAGTGATTTACAAAGAGGCTACTCACAATAGAATCCAGCCAGTTCAGAAATGTGTATCTCAGTTAACCTGTATTGATCTCACTCTCTGATGGAGATTCTGTTTGTATTTTTCTGAAGGCAGAGGGGGAGCCGTGACCTTTCCAACCTTACCAACGAGCCACAGGCTAATGGCAAGAGATGAGCTACAGCAGACCTACCGTGGAGGCTCCACATGGAACCCCACAGAGAGTGGTGGGATAAGCAAGAGACCTATAACCCCAGCCAATCAGTTGACACAGGATGAGCCAGACAGACCCCAATGATTTTCAACACAACCTCAAGCAGAAGTTCAGAGACCCCTAAGACCTCAGCAATAAAGCAGCCTTAATACTCACCCACCATGACTCAGGGAACTGAGCGGAAGAGGAGCCTTGGTGGAGGAGAATTTCCAGAGACATTCCCCCCTCCATAACAACATACAAAGGAGGGTGGAACCAGGCTGACTCCTAGGCTATCCATAACCCTCTACGCCATGGACTGATCCAGTTTGCCCACGGAGGAGGGTACCCAGTGGATTGGGGACAGGGAAGAGGGAAATCATGGAATTGGGGATACCAACACATTATTTGCTCATACAGTGTATCCAATTATGGATAATAAAATTGTAAAAAGAAAAATAAAAAAGTAAATAAATGTAAGAACTTAAAACTATAAAATACCCTGCATGTGTATACTGATTTTAAATATCATAACAAATAAAATATGTTTTTAAAAATCATTATATCACATTTTGATATCTCTAAAATGTTCATGTGCCTTTATTACATGCTAGCCTAGTTTTAAAGAGATGACTTTCAAAGCTGTAGACGAGTGTGTCAATGTGTTGGTTAAGCTGGGGCTCCTCTGGCCAAAGATCCTCCACGACTTCCCAGTTTGAATCTGCCCTTCCCGGATGCTAAACTTCTTGTCTTCACCATGATGGGCCTGTGCCTTTCACACTATTCTCTTGTCTGTTCCTCATGAGGATTGTGTTTATGAGAGGGAGTAGTCCATTCAGGCACCTTGTCTTGGGGAGATCAAAGAGGATCTCACAAGGAAGCAGTTTTGGAACCAAGAGCAGAAAATATGGACAGAAGAATTCCAGATATAGAAAACTACACACTTTAAGATATGGATATGTACGTTAAACTTGGAGTACGTTATTGGGGATGGGGAAGAGGGCCATTGGGGAACTCATTATGGACAATAAAAAATGCTGTGAGATGTGTGTGTGTGTGTGTGTGTGTGTGTGTGTGTGTGTGTGTGTGTGTGTAGTATAATTCAGTGAGAGAACCTGTCTCGGAAATTTAGAGAATTACTGAGGAAACACCTGGCATTGAACTCAGACCTTCACATGCATGCACACACGTGAACCCACAAATATAAACACGAACATGCACATATGTACCCTATAGCCAAAAAATACAGTGGAAGGATAGTTTTAGTATCTGGGAAGATGGTAGGAAATTTTTAATGCCATCCAAAAGCTATGATTTTCCCCTCCCTTCTCTGACATTTTTCTCCTTGTAGCAAAGTAGCATGATCAAAATGTTACTGATGTTGCTGGAGATAGAACAGCACCCAGCCACCACTTCAAGGTCAATATAACTGCTAATAGAATGTCATACAGTAACGATTTGTTTGTGTCTATGGTTGTAATGGTCACGAGACCCCGAATATGTTGAGTAAGCCAATGTTATTTTTTATGTAGGCATACTTTGATTCTCCTGTACCTCTTCTTTGAGTTAATTGAAATTAATAGTGATTCACCTACCCTCAGAGTGATTCACTGGCTTTAAAAAGCTTCTGTCAGCTTCAAATTGATTTTTTTCACTCTTATTTGGCTCACAGAGTTTCTTCTATGAAGCAAAGGGGTTTCCTACTTTTCCTGCAAGAACCTCTCCCTCTCTCTTTCTCTCACACACAGAAAGAACTGGCTTAATACCAGCAAAACTCCAGCAAATGAAGAAGAGTTAAAAAGAAGAGTAGACATCAAGGTTGAGGTTGAAGAAGTTAACGATTGTGTTTTGTTTGAGCCTGTTCCAAATTATTTTATTTGAAGCTTGTATTCTCACAAAGGCAGAAAGTGCCTCTATTTGGGGCTGCTTCCAATTTTGTGGGATTGTTGTCTGAAGCTTGGGCAAAGTGTTCTATTGATGTGTTCATATACATCTTGATAAAAATAGAAACACAATAAGGATTCACACCATTCCAACTTATAAACCAATGTTTTTCACAAATCACCCCTCTGTGCATCATATTAAACTGTAAGTCGAATCAGAGTGACCAACACTTTACTAATGAAGAAATGGAGGTAATTCCCCAAAATGACAGGGACACTTGGAGACTAAGTGCCAAATAACACTAGCTGCTGCTTTGCTTGAGAGCTTTAACATGTAAACCCTGACACTGTACCTCCTAGAGGGGTGTGCTGTTCACGTTTCCCATACATGAATATCCCAGAGGGAAGGGAGTTTGTTGTAGCTGCCTTCTTCTTTTTGGAAAAAAGACCCATCCAACTGAAAGCAGCTTGTGGGAGGAAAGGGCTTATTTTGGCTTTTAAACTTGTGGGGAGACACCATGAAGGCAGGGAAAACATGACATGAACTGAGGCTGGACATCGCCTCCTGCTCATTACCATGTGGACAATAGCAGCAGGAAGCATGCAAGGGGAAGCTGCCTATAACACACAGACGCTCGCCCCCAACTCTCTCCTGCCTCTAGAAAGGATCTAACGCTAAATAGCCATCAGCTGGGCTCAAGCATTCAGAACCCATGCGTGCCTGGGGCCATCGGAATCAAACCCCCAACAGAACTTACCTGTTCTGCTCTTGCCTCCATCTGCAAAACTGAAGGCAGTGTTTGGAGCACAGAACGTTCTTAGAATGCGTTAGAGAGACAAATCACAGGTCCTCCTCTCACCTCCATTTGCTGTGTCCACAGACACTCTAGTTTTGCCTGCTTCTGGAGTTCAGAACTTTAAATAGTTGGTGATGACTGACCTTGACGGCTCACTTGGCTAGATCGAGAATCATGCAAGAGACAAATCTTTGGGCACGACTCTCCGGGAATTTCTATGTCAGGCTAACTGAGGCGGAAAGACCCAGCTTAACTGTGGGCCATTGAGCACCAGCCTTCATTACGCTCTGCTTCTTGACTGTGACCAGCTTCAAGCTCCTTCTGTTATGACTTCTCTGTTCCCTAAGCTGCTCTTTGTCGGGCACTTTGCCACAGTGATAAGTGACAATGCAGGTGCTTTATATCTAGATACTTATAACAAACTTCACCTCAAAAACAATGTGACAGGGCTGGAGAGATGACTCAGCGGTTAAGGCACTTACCTCCAGTGCTTAAGGACCCGGGTTCAATTCCCCAGGACCCACATAGGCCAAATGCACAAGGTGGCGTCTGTGTCTGGATTTCCTCTCTCTCTCCCTCTCTGTCTCTCTCTCTCTGTCTCTCTCTCTCTCTCTGCTTGCAAATAAATAAATAAATATTTAAAAAAAAACAATGTGACAGAAAATTTCCCTAGTTTTGCTTATTTTATCACAAAGAAGAAATGAACAGATGAGTGTGCACCACCTAAACTCACTACGGAATGGAGACAAGGCGAAAAGATCATTGCTTTGACAATCCAGGCTAACCTGTGGCTAAAGCCATTCTTATAGAGGAGAGGGTCTGTGTTCTCTCATGAGCTCTGTGGGAATTAGGCTCTCCTTCCCATGTCCCTTCCTGAGCTGATATGTCTGCTTGCTTTCAGATACATGTGCTCTGTGCCTTTCCTGAATTTTCTGACTTCTGTGCAGTCAGTCACTAGAAAAGGAAAATTGACTTAGGAAAGTAAGCATTAAAATGGTCATGCTTATGGATTGATTTTTTTAGGAATAAAGTCAGGATCAGGGGCCTGTGGCTAGTACAATTGCTTGGGGCTCATGCCTTCACCTCTGAGTTCAGTGTTCTGTGGCTACCATCTTGAAATTTTTAAACTAATCTTTGGCTTTTGGTTTTATTTATTTAAAAATATATTTTATTTATTGATTTGCAAGGGGAGAGAGAGGACAAAAGACTTTAATAACTTTCTTGGTAGCATTCCCTGCTGTTTGAACAGTGGCTGTGAAAAGTCCATTTTATGAGCAGCCTCTTAATTCATACAGCTGGGAAATTCAAGATTTTTGGGTTGTTAAAGATCTGACTCATTCTTTAATTGACAGATAAAAGTAGTTTCTATCTATAGGATGTAATGTGATGTTTTCATTCACCTGGACATGATGGGGTGAGTAAATTGAGCTAATTAGCATACCTATTATTTTATATATTCTTTTGTTGTGGTAGAGACATTTAAAACCTATCTCTTATATATTATATATATATATATGTATAAATGTTATTATTGGCTAACGGATTCATTGTGTGATATTTCGCAGATTAATCAGGGTTAGGAAGATGGTTTCACTGGAAAGGTTCTTACCACATGAGCATGATCACCTGAGTTTGCATTCTCAGCACACGCATAGCTTGCACAGCCTGGCGTACACAGCTGGTATGCGAGCAGAGGCTAACTAGCTAGTCTAGGAGAATCAGTGGGCTCTGAATTCAGCTAGAGATCCTGTCTCAATAAATAAAGTGGAATGAGAATAGGAATACGCCTCAGCATTGACACCTGTACTCACATACATGACACACCATGCACATATACACGTGCAAAAATAAATAAAATTAAAAACAGACGGAATCTACATAAATGGCACATTTATTTTATCAATATTTTAAAAATCTAACTAATACTTACCTAGTGCTTAACATGAATAAAAATTTAAAAAAATGATTTTAAGTATTTTTCAGTTTTAAATGCCTCTACAGTTGGTTTGGTTGCTTCTTGAGGACAAGAATTCTTGGGAAGTAGTTCCTTTCGGAGGAGGTTCCAGGGAGCCCTGGTAAGACTGGAGCATCGAGACTGGAAGGGAGGAAGAATGGTGGATTTGTGAATTCCTACTGCTCTGAGCTTGATTTTTTTAGACACCTCTGAGGGAAGATCTAGAGCCCTGATGGTACTCTGTCTCCCACAGAAAAGAGGAAAATGGATACATGACTTGCCTGTTTCTGCTTTCATGCATGGAAAGATTGTTCCTGTGGCTCTGAGCTTCTGGCCCTTTTGCCTGATTCACACCCGAGTGACACAGAGACCAGGAAACCCCTTCAAAGAGAGGAAGACGTTTCAGGAAACAATGGCAAGTAAGACAAGGCAGATTCAGACAGACATTTGCCACACAGTCTCTTCTCTGTGAGAGCTGAGAGGCCCAGCTCACGAAAGCAGAGTAGGAAAGTCTTTCTGAGCAGCTGGGGGAAAGTGGGCTTCATGGTCCTGGGGTGCAGAGCCTCAGTGAGAAAGAATGAGTCTGAAGTTTTCTTAATTTCCTTTATCTCATCATCCCTCCCTGCCATCCCTTTCTTGCTTTCTTTCTTTCTTTCTTTCTTTCTTTCTTTCTTTCTTTCTTGCTTGCTTGCTTGCTTGCTTGCTTGCTTGCTTTCTTTCTTTCTTTCTTTCTTTCTTTCTTTCTTTCTTTCTTTCTTTCTTTCTTCCTTTCCTCTTTTTCTCTTTCTCTCCTTCCTTTTTCTCTTTCTCTCCTTCCTTCCTTTCTTCTTTCTTTCTTTCTTTCTTTCTTGACACTGTGGATATATCTAGTAATTGGGCACTATACATTTGCTGAGAGTAACTTCAAATGACATAATAGTGAAATGATGAGTACATTAGAGAGCCTGATTTGCTGATTGACATTTTGTTAAAAAGTCATAAACCTCTTTTTACCCCATGAATACAGATAACTCTAATTTGTCAGTGACAATGATTTAAAACAAAACAGACACTGATATTCACAGAAAGGAGTCCCAAAGGGGCGGAGTATGTCAGTAGCATCCCCCACAATATTTGTGGCAGTATTCTTAGATATATGTTGATGGGTGGACAAATGCATTTCAGAGTAGCTTGGGGTCCTGAGGAGAGTAAGGGCAATGGATGGGGTTCTACACTGTCCTTCAGGCCACCTCACTGCAATGATTACTAAAGTGAAAAATCACAATAAAATTTATTTTTACATATTTTCCCTCAAATACCCACTTCAAAGTATAATGTGCTATAACTATGTATTTTTCAAATTTACTGAGGAAGGAATACTTTGATAAACATTGGACTCATAAAATTTTGTTTCCTTTTCTATTGCCTCAGAACAAATATCCCAAGTATGTGTCTCCTTTTTTGAGGTTAGTGCTTCATCATAAGTTCCGACATTTTCCCTTAAAGCTGACTGCAAATGCACCAAAAAGAAACAATCGGATCTGTTAAATCTGGAAATGTATCACCCTAATGTTCCCATCAGGAGTGGACCTGTGTGTTCCACGACCAGAGACTGAAACAGTGCATCTCTCAACATATGAGCTTTATAATTTACTTAAGTATTTGTGTAAAATACGCAAGAGCCAAACTCACCATTAACAAAAGCCTCCAAGTTCAGATGACAAGGACCTTATCGTAAGGGAAAGTGGCTTCTTGCCTCTTTACACCTCTGTGGAATGCCATCTGAAAGGAGTTAGGTGACATGGCAGCTTTGGGCCTCTGACTCATAAACCAAAGTCAAGGAAGTCAGCTATGTCTGTTCTAATTGTGTCAGCCTGACCTAGACATGCACAGACAGTCCTTGTACCTAAGTATTAGAAAGACAAAATCACAGTGTGAATGGCAAAACTATCCCCTGGTTGTGAGGATGGGGAGAAAGTGCTTGCTAGGCAAGCATATGAGCCTGAGTTCAGATTACAAGCACCCGCATAAGGGCTGGACATGGTGCCATGTGCCTCTCTTCCCAGACATGGAGAGGAAGAAACAGGGCCAACTTACAGCTAAGTGTCTAGAAGAATCTATACGGTCTAGTTTCAGCCAGAGACGCTGTCTCAAAAATGAAGGTGGAGATCAGCTGTGGAAGACACCTGATGCTAACTCTGGCCTCTACACCACACACGCGTGTACCTACATGCATACACACATACGCATACTTCATGCACACATGTACACACACCCACACATACACACACTCCCCCTGTTGCAGGAAATCATTGAGATTTTCTGGATGTCCTTGCGCCAAAGAATTTACAAGAGTGTATCATCTTGGAAAGTTAACAAACAAAAATAGAAGGCAAGAATTTTGCCAGGCCAGGAAGATGGCCATGGCCCAGAAAACCAGATGAGATTGCAGTGTTTTGGAGGGAAGGTGGTGAAAATGGGCTCATACAGAGGCTGGAAGCCAGGCACTGGGAACTCAGCCCCAGCAAAGCAAGAGCCCCAGGCAGGGAGCTGCTGCGCTGCGTGGTGACTAGTGGGGAGTCCGAAAACATTGCTTCTTTGTGGCCTGCAGGGTGGAGAAGGAAGCACTTGCGTTTGGAGCAGCTTTGGTGATCTAGCTGGAGTGTTTGTATCTGTTGCCATGGTGACACATTTTGAGAGCATGAGGTTACTGGGTCACAGTGGGGCACTGCTGAGGTTCTAGAACCTTTCAGAGGTGGGTCACTGATCTTTCTCTGGCTTCCTGGCTAGCCATGTGATCTTCTTGCATCACACACGGTCCCCTGGTGATCCATTCTTCATGAACTGACATGAGGACTGGTGCCTTGATTATTGGACTTTCAGGCTCTAAAACTAAAAGCTAAATAATCTTTTGGAAATGTCTAGCCCTAGGCATTTCATTATACCTCTTATACAATACATGTTTCAGGGTGCCACATGGAAGTCTAAATACCCTCTTAATATCTTTGTGTATATGTGTAGAGTGCATTTGTGTATATGCATGTTCAAAATATGGGTGGTACTTGTGCATGTGGAGGTGTACCCATGTGTGCACATGCACGTGGAGTCCAGAAGTTGACGTCACCAGTCTTCCTCAGTTGCTCCCCATCTTATTCTTTGAGACAGGTGTCTCACTGAATCTGGAGCTGCCAAATTAGCTAGACCAGCTGACCACTGAGCCACAGGGATTCTGTACCCACCTGTCCAGCACTGAGGTTGCAGGCTCATGCCACCCCCCAGCATTGCACAGAGGTTCTCATGCCTGGGTGGCCATCACCCCAGCACCCTGCCTGTTATGACCTCATACAATCCTCACATTAATTGTGTGAACTTCGGAATTTTGTTTTGTTTTGTTCTTGCCAGATAGGACAAAGAAACCTGAGAAGACTGAGGTGAGATTTGACTTCTAAACATAAAGCTTCAAAGCTGGCTCAAAAAAACTTGCGCAGCACTGCAAGCTAGTCTTGCAGTTGGGACACCATCCACGAGAATTTATAAAATTCCACCCTATTCCATGTCTTGGCTTGTAAATGTCAGTGTTTCAGAGGAAGGTGAGATGTGCGCAGGCTCCAGGGAGGAATGCAAGCGCATGAGGGCTGACAGCTCTGTTGATTTAGTTCAGCGGTGCATCCTATGTGTCTATAACAGGCTTTGTTTCATAATAGGAAACTAATAAATATTTTATGGATAAATGATGAGTCAATGAATTAAAGAATGACAGACCCTTCAAAGGAAGGAAGAAATCCAAGTGGGATAAACACTACTCATCCAAATCACCTTGCAACATGGTTAGGGACATGGCCCCAAGATGGGCTCTTGATCCTGCCTTGGCTTGTATCCCAAGCCCTACCAACTGTGCCAAAGAGCAAGAATTCTTTCTCTCTTATTCTAGAATGCAGGTAGACTCTATTAACACAAGTCTTATTTTGAGCAAAATAACTGTTATATTATGTTATGTTATGTTAGATGTACTTAAAATTTGAAGAACTTAAGTACATAACTGCTCTTTATGTCTTCATTAAAGTCGTTTGAGGTATTCCTCAGATGAACTATATGATTAAAAATGATGCAAGGCATAAAGCTTTGAAATGTACTTCTCTGAGCAAAAAGATTATTCATAGAGGAAGATACTTCAATTCTAATATTCTCAGGCTGTGGATACAGTTCAGTGGTAGAACATTTTCTAGGCCCCAGGTTTAATCAACAATACCACCAAAATAAGCAACTCAACTCTAATATTCTCACAAAACACTCTAAGGTGAGTAATATCCAAGATACCAATTTAAGAAGACTTACTTTTCAAGAAAGCAATCACACCATGAAATGTATTTACTTGTGCTTTACTTCAGTGCTAAGTGAGTCTTAAAGCACTAAGGGATCTTCCCTAAGACAGATCTAAGCTTATGTGTGTATAGTCTAATCCAATAAGAAAATGACTGAGGGCTGGAGAGATGGCTCAGCAGTTAAACTACTTTCCTGCAGAGCGTAACAATCTTGGTTCAGTTCCCACATAAAGCAATGCACAAAATGATGC
>PVHP010055434.1:0-10107 GCA_004024765.1 Zapus hudsonius | reverse complement strand
GGGGAAGAATCATCCTTCTTCATTTTATCCTTCCTGGAGATATCCTTAGAGACTGGCTCTGAGGTATCTGTCTGAGCTGTTTCCTGATCCAATCAAGTTCACAGTAGAGATTAAGATGACCCATCACACAGGGAAAACCAACAATGGCAGCTGTCATTTCAAAAGAAGCCAAGCAGACACATTCCAAGAAATGCAGAAATCATTTTCCTAATGGGGTCACTGGAAAGATGACTCAGCCAGGCACCAACACATCCGTTTGGTTGCAGGCATCAGAAATGACATTTGTTCCCTCTGCTAATGAGTCCTTTCCCCTTGTCCATTTCCTTCTGAAATGTCTGCTCTCATCATCCAGTGGAAGGAGAAGCCATGCATCTGACCCTAACCCAATGACTACTGTCATTATAAGAAAAGACACAGATGACCTGAAAGAAAGAGAGATGGGAGAAACAGAGGGAAAGATCACAAGGCATGTGGAGACAGAGGCAGAGCTTGGAGAGACACACGGCAATACGGAGATGTGACTGTCACCATCCACCAGTAACTAGGAGAGACCTAGAGCAGAGAGTCCGGAATGAACCAGCCCTCCCACACCCTCACTGGCTTCAGACTTCTGGCTTCCATTACTCTGAGAGAATGAATTATTTATTTTTATTTAAAAATGTTTTATTTATTTAATTGAGGGAGAGTAAGAGGCACAGACACACACACACACAGAGAGAGAGAGAGAGAGAGAGAGAGAGAGAGAGAGAGAGAGAGAGAGAGACTGATGGGTGCTCCAGGGCCTCCAACCACTGCAAATGAACTCCAGACACATGTGCCACCTTGTGCATCTGACTTTACATGGGTAGTGGGGAATCAAACTTGAGTCCTTTTGCTTTGCAGACAAATAATACCTTAATCTCTAAGCCATTTCTCCAGCCCTGGATTTTTTTTTTTTGCAAAGAAATCCTACCCAGATATTCAATTATTATCCTTCTTGTCTTTCACAAATAATGTATTCCAAGTCAGTGTGAGCTGACTTCTTCCCTTAGCTTCAATTCCAATATAGAAAATGTATATTTGACTCTTCATCAGTCTTGCCCTGTATTTTGGCAAAGAAACTGGAAATAGTCTGATGAAACGTCAGTCATTTTCACTACTTTCCTTTTATGTTTCCTTAACGTTTGCATCATTAACAAAACTAAAGACTTTAACATAGAATTGGACTGGAGAGATGGCTTAGCGGTTAAGGCATTTGTCTGCAAAGCAGAAGGACCCGAGTTTGATTCCCCCAGTACACATGGTGGCGCATGTGTCTGGAGCTCATTTGCAGTGGCTGGAGGCCCCGACACACCCATTCTCTGTCTTTCTGCTTCTTTCTCTCTCTCAAAAAGAAAATAAATAAAAATATTTAAAAAATAGAATAAAAGTGGTAGCACACATACCTTTAATTCTCCTTTTTTCCAGTAACAGAACTTTCCTCAACACTGAACTTTTGAAATTCCAGTTTTAGAAGGTTTCTTAGGCAATGATGTCCCGCTTTTAAAGATATTAAAATATGTTCTGATACATTCAGAAACGCCATTTTCATCGCAGGTCTGTTCTTTCCTTTCCTTTTCTTTTCCTTTCTTTCCTTCCCTTTTCTTTTTTAAATATATTTTATTTATTCATTTTCAAGAGGGAGGGAGGGAGGGAGGGAGGGAGAGAGAGAGAGAGAGAGAGAGAGAGAGAGAGAGAGAGAGAGAGAGAGAGAGAGAGAGAGAGAGAGAGAGAACACCAGGGCCACCACCTTGTGGGTCTGGCTTATGTGGTTCCTGGAGAATTGAACCAGGGTCCTTAGGCACTGGAGACAAGTGCCTTAACCGCTGAGCCATCTCTCCATCCCTTCTCTTTTCTTTTCCTTTTCTCGACTATATCCCCAAAACAAAGGAAGAAAAGTTGCTGCATAACTTCTCTCTCTTTTTCTCTCTCGCTCTCTCTTTGTGAATGAGCAGTGCATGTTAGAACAGACGGTGCCATCAGTCACTGGAAGTTGATGGGTCAAAGCTTAATCAAAGTTGCAAAAGCAATTTCTTCAGAACCCAGTGACGATTGTTTTGTGCACTTGTGTCCCGTGGAGTGTACGCTGAAATGCCATGTGTGCTACAATGACTGGCAGCTCTCTGTCCCTTGGAGCAAGCACCTCTCCTTCTCTCCAGCTCTAAGGAACAACCTTCACTGGCTTGGTGTTTGATGAGCCAAAGCCTCTGGAGTCGGGATGCGCAGAGTGCAGTTCTGGGTGGGATTTGGCCTCTGTTCCCACTGCCTTGCAAAATGACCAGCTCTCTCTTGACATGGCTCAAAGGAGCAGCTCTTCAGGGACTCCCAGGAGGTGCACTTGTCTAATAAGTGCCATGGCCCATTGGTTCTTTGATGTCACCACTGGCCTTAAGTCCAAGAGATGAGGAAAGCTTTGAAACTTGACAGAGAATCAAAGGATCACCTCCTCACCTCCAGCAGGTTCATAAAAAGAGAGCCTTCCAAAATGGGCCCTTCAGAGAATCCCTTGCTTAGAATTCATGTCTTTTTGATATTCTCGCTCACTAGATGCTTTAGAAAGCTTTTGGAAAATGCATTTGATCTAATCCAAAGGTCACTGTGACAAAGGTTTCTGTTGTATTATTGCCCCATCCATGCTTGACCAGGATCTAAAGTATCAATCTTTGTGGGCTTTTTTTTTTTAACATTTACAATGACAGGATTACCTGGAAATTGCTGACGTTCAAGGCTATGGATGAAACAGAGCTGATTTTTTTTTCTCTTCATGTATTAGTTTGTATGGAAATAGAGTTCCCATATTTTCTGAATCAAAAATCAATTCTGCTGTCTGACACTCGGGAATGACCTCGTGGAGACAGTGGAAGGGAAGAGTTGAAATCAGGTATGTTATTGATGATCGGGGACATGTGACAGTTTGACTTATTTCCCATTGGAAGAGAGGGTATGTATGTGTAATTTCACAGCCTGGGAAGATGTCGCTGCTGTTTCTGCCCCTCTTGTTTCCATGTTGAGTGTATAACGGAAGGCAGTTTTCAGAGCTTCATTTCCTCAGCTAACCATTAATAAGGGGGAAAACACACACAGCGCCTGTTTGCTAATCAAATATAATGAACAGGTTAATGAACAGCGCATTCCAAGTTCACCTTAGTAATGATTTAGCCTCTGTCTCTCGAGTCACCAGGGATGGCTTGACAAGCACATGATTCATGCTAGTTAGTGATAGGCATTGAGTTAATTTACTTGACTTCCTTCCTAGAGAAACTATGCAGACAGTGCCTTTCGTTTCCAATAGGGGTCAGTTTTTTCAAAACCCCACTGTTATTACAAGGCTAAGCAACCCACAGAGAGAGATAAAGTATTGATGAATGGCCTTAACACAAAGGCTATGTTCAGAGTTCCTGCTTATTGCTGGGTGAGTCATCAGATTTCCTTGCTCTTATTTATTGACTTTTGCTTTCTGTGTGTGTATATGTGTGTATGTGGTGTGTATGCCCGTGCGTTTGCATGTGTGTAGGTGTGTAGGTACACCTGTGTGCCCATGCATGCGGAAGGATGTGTTCTTCAGTTGCTTTGCGTCTTATTGATTGGTTCTTTTTTTTTTTTGAGACAGGTCTTGTGATGGTTCAGGAAAGCTCCATAGACCCCCTCCCCTTGGGTGGGAGGTGTCTCTAGCCAGAGCCCAAACCTAGGTGCAAAAACTGATTTGATCAGGTATAGACCAATCAGCTGTCTCTCTGACTTACCTGGGGGAACTTTTAAAATGCTTCCCTAGGACAAAGGCCAGACCTTCTTTTCCACATGGCATCCTAGAAGGAGGACTTCACTTTCCTGGTGGGGCCCTTCGGCTGGGGTGAGGGGGGGCTCAGGATTCTTTCCACATAAACCTTCCCCTATGATACCTCCTCTTCTGCTTGCTTTCTGAACAGCATAAATTCTGTTAAAACCACTGCGTTTTCTCCCCACACTGGTGGCTGGACATGGTGGTTGGGCTGCTTCCCCTATCTCTTTCTCAAACTCTCTGACCTGACTTTAATCTAGAATAAACGTGTGTGATGATAAAATACTCTTGTCGAGGGCGTCCAATTTATTGGCTGTGAGTTTCTAAGACAGTATTCCAGAACACTCCATCCCTTCCTCCAGCTCTTAGGTGCTTTCTGTCCTCTCTCCATGGTGTTCCTAAGCCTTGGAGGGGGGTGAGAGAGATGTTTCGTCAAGAGCTCAACATTCAGGAGCCAACGATTCTCAACACCTTCACCAGTTACAAGTCTCTTCAGTAACCTTCACCCACTGCAAAAAGAAGCCTCCATAACCAAACACTAAATCTATATTTTCTATTTATGCCCACTAATCAATGGGCAAAAATAAAAATATCTAGAAAACAATTTCAAATGCTATTTAGAAAAACACCAGTAGCAGCTTCCTCAGTAGGGTCTAGGGGCTGATGTCTTCCGAAAACCGTGGGCTTTTGACGAGATAGAATTTCCTCCTGTAGAGCAGGCTTTAAGTCCAATTAGAACGCAGTTAGTTACCTCTGTAATGGTTATGCCACTATTTAAGCAGTGGGCACATCTAGGCTGGCAGATCATGAGGCATTCTTTGTTTAATATCTGCATACTAGCCTTCCTGTGGGATACATAGATCTATTTCATCTTGAAAAATAAAACCCATTCTTCCACTGATGGGCCCCTATGAAACTAGGTTGGCTCTGTACATTAATAGCTATTGTGAATACTGTTGCAATGGACATGACAGCCCAGATATCTTTCTGATATGCTGATTTCATTTGCTTTGGATATATCCCCTGAAGTGGGAATGCTGTGTCATTTGGAAGATATATTTTGAATTTTTTTTTTGTGAAATTTTCTTACTGTTCTCTGTGATGCTGTATTAATTTGCATTTCCACCTAGGGTGTAGATGAGTTCTTGTTTCTCTCATTCCTTGCCGGAGATTTTTTTTTTCCTTTTAAATCATAATCATTTTAACTGGGATAAATTGAAATCTCATTTTGGTTTCGAATTGTATCTCTCTGATAATTAATCTTATGTTTTGTTGTTGACCATTTATATTGCTTCATTTGAGATATAACTATTCAAAGCATTTGCCTATCTTAAAATGAGATTATTTGTTTTTAGATATTATTTATTTATTTATTTATTTGCAAGCAGAGAGATAGAGAGAGAGAGAGAGAGAGAGAGAGAGAGAGAGAGAGAGAGAGAGAGAGAGAGAGAGAGAGAGATTGAGAGAGAGGAAATCCAGACATAGATGCCACCTTGTGCATCTGGCCTATGTGGGTACTGGGGAATTGAACTCAGGTCCTTAGGCACTGGAGATAAGTGCCTTAACCGCTGAGCCATCTCTCCAGCCCCCAAGATTATATGTTTTTAATCATTGAATTTTTGAATCTGTTTTATATTCAGGATATTGGTCCTCTGTCGGATCAATAGCTAGTATAGATTCTCTCTCATGCTGTAGGTGGTCTCTTCATGCTGGTTACCTGTTCCTTTTTTGTGACAGAATTCCATTAATGCTATCTCATTGGCCCATTTTTGTCTTGTTGCCCATGGTTTTGGGCTATGGCTGGGTGTCAAAGTGTTTCCTATATATGTTCTTCTATCAGTTTCACAGATTCAGGTCTTACAGGTAGGACTCGCCATCCATTTTGAGTTAATTTCCCTAATTGGAACTAGAAAAAGGAACAGAAATCAGTTTTCAGTCTTCTGCCGTTGGACACCGAGTTTTCCTAGAACCACTGCCTGAAGAAGTGGTGATTTTTTTCTAATGCATATGGTGGCATTGGCCCTCGTATTCTGCCCACTAATCTCTTTATGGTTCCAAGGACGTGTCCTCTTGTGGCGGTGTGTCTGTCATATGTCATAACTAATTAGCGAACTTGAGTTCTATTCTCTCATCAGCCGGGTGAGAAAGGCTGCCTCCTTCTCTTGGATACGCACGGTTGGCATTGAGATCGTTTCTCCATTAGTGCGTCAGTCAATTTCTTGTCCCAGGGGACTTGAAAAGATGGGTGCCAGTAGCTGTGAGACATGAAGTCAGTGAACATCACAGACTCGGGTTCTGGAGAGATGGCTTCAAGTGACTAATCCACTTTACATCCAGCAAGAAATTCAGGCAGGTCCATCAGTGGATTCTTTCTGTTTAAAAGTGTGTGCGTGCGTGCGTGCGTGCGTGTGTGCGTGTGTGTGTGTGTGTGTGTGTGTGTGTGTGTGTGTGTGAGGGTGCATGTGTATGTGTGTATGTGTGTGTTCGTGTGTGTATGCATGTGTGTATATGTATGTGTTCCTGTGTGTGTGTGAGTGTGTGTGTGTGTGTCTGTGCATATGAATGCCTCAGCATGCAAGAGATAGTGAGAAAGAGAAGACAACCTTGAGTGATTCCCCCACCTTCATCCTGTTCAAGATGGTCTTTTTCTTGTTATTTGCTGCTTAACCCCAGACTGTGAGCTTCTGGGGATTCTGTCGTCTCTGCCTCCTGTCTGGCATAGGAGTAATGATTCTGCAGACATTCATGCTATCATGTCTGACTTGATGTGCATTCTGCCCATCTGAACTCAGGGCCTCACACTTGCACAGCCAAGTGCTTTACAGTAGGGCCATCCCCAGCTCATGATCTCTTCTTAGAAAGCTCTGACAGGAGGTTGGCTGCCTAGCCCCGTTACAACAAAACCGTAAGGAAGCCTCCATTTCCTAGTAGTTCTTAACTAGATTTTTATGCCCATTTTTTTTAAAGAAGGAAATGCTGATCACCAGCAGGACCTTTAAAGAAGTACTGGGACAGATTAAAAAAAAGATTACTTAAAATAGTCACAAATTATTTATGATGTTCTGGAACAAATACTGATCTACCTTGATAGCATCAGTAATAGTATTAATTATGGGAGCTGATACTACTGAAATTTTACTCTATCCCAAATACAGATACATTTGTCACTTAAAATAACTCTAACTTAAATGGTATGATTTTCATCTAATTTGTCAAATGGTGAAACCGTCACTCATAATGGCTAAAAGTTCACCAAATTTACACAACTAGTAATTACCCAAGTCAGACTTTGGAACCCAGAAAGCTTAAATGGAGGGAATATATATATATATATATATATATATATATATATATATATATATATATATATATATATATATATATATATACATAGTCTTAACCATTCAGCTGTGCTAGCAACAAGCCAGGATATACAAACAATAAACTAACATGAACAGTTTTCAGCACTATAATATAGAACTCACCGTTCTTTTTGTTTCTTAAATTATTTCTCAATAAACATTTTGTGAAGGAACCATTTTAGAACAACAGGCAAGTAGTAGAGAAATACAAGCAAGATGCTCTTCTGATCCCACTCTACAAATTGTGTGCTTCCCCTCCACAACTCCACGACACGGAAGGTGCTTACCGTAGTTTATAGATGGGAAACCAAGGAGCTTTGAGATATAAATACCTGTCCTCTTGCCAATCAGCAGGTAAGTTGCTTGACATGGGTTCAGACTCAGGCTAGGCATTTGGATCCATATCTTAATGTATGCCTGATACAATGTTTTGGAAAGTGAATTTCAAAGACTGGTTGCTGAAGTCCTGGTCTCTTCTTCTCTCTCAAATGAGACCCCCCAAAATCTTTTTAAAAAGAAATACAGCATAGAGAGACACCAGTGTTTTGAACCCACAGGTTTTTTTTTTCAGATAAGAAGCAATTCAGATAAACATACAGGCTCATCTTGAATATTGCAAGTGTATTTTTAAGAGCTTGATTTTTTTCTGTATAGTCTATTCTTTTTAAAAAATTGTCAGTTGGTTAGATCCAAGTATCAAATAAATTGGCATCATATGTAATATGATTTCCACCTTTTTGTGATTTTCCTTTCTATTATAGAGAACATAATTAAAACAGCATTTGATCACATTTCTGATATATACACCCTGTAGAATACAGGCATTTTATATATTATATATTCCATACATATATAAATATAAAAACGAGGGCAAGGACTAGAAAGGTATTAATTCTAGCTATCTTCATGTTAATATTACCCAGTGTTCCAGTATCTCTAATTATCTTCTTATTAATGTTATCAGATAATTCTATTTTATAGGTGAGAAAATGGAAGTACACAGCATTTAGGAAGATATTTTTAGTCCTACTGCAACTCAGATACAGAGTAAGGACTTAAAATGTGCTTCACAGGATTCTGTAGGCACGTTCAGCTTTTTTTTCTTTGTTTTTGTCAGAAATGAAGCAGCGACATTTGGAAAGTAAAGGACACAAAGAAATCACTTCAGTGTGCAGCTTCTCAAATACACAGCTTCCATGTGGTGTTATTTAAGGTGAGGTCAAGTTCAGCAGCCTTTGATGACATCTCTATCGTAGCGAGGCAAGATGGTGGATTTCCAAGTGGCATTCTTGTCCCTGGGGAAGAGTAATTTTGTTCTATACATTCTATTCTAGAAAGATCATAAAGCACAAAGTCGAACATCTTAAACATACAGTTTATCAGGCGAACTCAATGACAGAGAATGATTTACTTCCAGAACGTTCTGGTGGCAGAATAGCACTACTGGAAGGTATTTCAGAGGGGAATTTTATGTACTATCCTTTAAAATACAATTTTGGTGGCAATGTAAAATTTGAGGCTTAATCAATGGTCCAGTCATCCAAAATGCTCTATCTTGCTATTTCTTCCTGTACCTACTTATGCTTGATGAGCCGTGCTGGACCTTAGATTGGTTAAGTGCTTTGTTAGAGACAAGTGGGCATTGTATCGTTTTTCTTTAATCTCAGAGGCACAATGGTCATGGTATAATGCAAAAGATCAGTTTGATCTACATTGAGTAAAAAAATTTTATGTTACTCCCCCAAAGACATTATTAGTGCATCAAAATATATTTGCTATAAACTTTCATTAGTACATTCAAAGAAAATGCAAAAGTATCTTTCTAGAAATGTTGATAACATAGAGCCTTACAGTTAGTTGTCATTCAACCTCTGCTAAAAACGATAGGAAGTAAATTACAGTGATTTATGAATTTCATCTCTGTTCTAAACAGCAGTCTGTTTTGTCTCCTGTCTGTAATCCTGGTGACATAATTTCAGATGTATCCAGCTAATTAGGCAAACTTTGAGTTTAAATCTTTCATACTCCTTTTATTACACTTGATAATTTTTCTTTCTTTCTTTTTTTTTTGAGGAACCAGCTGGAAATTTCTATCAATGAAAACAGATTTTGTTTTGTTACGATGAAATTTCTTTTTCATCTCTGCATGCCAGTAGGTTGTGCTGAAAATCATTTTAAAGACCTCGACAAGCTGGACATATTGACATTAGAATAAAAGCCGAACCTTTTGCTTGCAGATATTAAAGTATTAAATATTGAAGTTGATTTACTGACAGGCTTAGCATAAAATATAGCTGAAATGAATGGTGAGAATGAAAGTAAATTGGATCATATTGTTTGTGGTTTGAGCTGTCTGAGGTAGAAATATCTTTAGTTCATAAAAATAAAACAAATACAAGTGTTGACATTAATTGTCCTAAACTGTCATTAAATCGATGATGTGACCACTTACAGAAATTAGTGAAAATAAAATTCACAACATCTCAATGTGTCTATCCTTCATGTAAAATTGGAGAAAATATTCACTTCCATCCAGGCTCTAGACCTACAAGTGTCTATGCTATGTGGACCTGGGAATAGGTCATTTAATCAACTCAAGAGACAAACAGGTTCTAAGACAAAGTTTGAACTTCCAAAGGGAGTTCTCTTTTAAAAGGGAGGAAGTAACAGATTGGGTATTTGCAATAAGCCAAAGAAGAGGCGATAGGTATGAATGAGAAGCAAGTGTCTCATGCACACACCATGAACTGCTTCTTACTCAACTTGTGAAGTTCACCTCGTCCGCCACGGCAAGATCATCATCATCCCCAGTCGAAACATGAATATCGTAAGCCTTGTTCTCATCCATCTCGTCTTGTTCTGTTCTTCCCTCACCTACTGCAGTCCAGGCACATCAGCCTCCTTTTGTTTCTTGAAACACCAGAAATGGTTTTTCTAAGGGCATTGTGC
>PVHP010055433.1:0-10151 GCA_004024765.1 Zapus hudsonius | reverse complement strand
AAGGTGGTGGCCCTGGTTCTCTCTCTCTCTCTCTCTCTCTCTCTCTCTCTCTCCTCTCTGCTTGAAAATGAATAAATAAAATATTTTTTTAAAAAATCCATCCAGCTGTGGTTGACCATATTAGTAATTCCAGCACTTGAGAGGCCAATCTGATCTATGAGATCCTGTCTTAAAATATGCACACACCACAAAAGATGTAAACTATCCCATAGAATGTCATACATATAAGATATTTATCATAGTGCTATTAATAGCAAGATTTTTTTTTTTTTTTTGGTTTTTTGAGGTAGGGTCTCGCTCTCGTCCAGGCTGACCTGGAATTCACTGTGTAGTCTCAGGGTGGCCTTGAACTTGTGGTGATCCTCCTACCTCTGCCTCCCGAGTGCTGGGATTAGAGGTGTGCACCACCACGCCCTGCAATAGCAAGATTTTAAAACATCCAAAAATGACTGCCTTAGGGAACTGCTTAACCAAATTATGGACTGCTCACACAATGGAACACAATAAAAACATTCAATAAAACAAGAGGACTGGAGAGATGGCTCAGCGGTTAAGGCACTTGCCTGTACTGTCTGAGGCCCTGGGTTCAATTTCCCAGTTCCCACATAAGCCAGACCCAGAAGGTGGTGGCCCTGGTGTGTTCTCTCTCTCCTTAAAGATGAATAAATAAAATATTTTTAAAAAAAAATCAAGAACACTCTTTAAGAAACGAACCAGAATTGGTTTCAAATAAGAAACCAAGTTGTAAGACAAGAGTTAATGCTACTATGAGGTTGGGTGCAGTGAAGAAAAGGCAAACTCAGTGGACCCTGAAGGTTACACAACTGACCAGCTAAACAAGGTGTGCTCACTGCTGCATCCAGACACAAAATGTTGCACGAGGGGCTGAAGAGTTGGCTCAGCAGTTAAGGCACTTGCCTCCAAGGCCTAAGGCCCTGGGTTCAATTCCCCAGGACCCACGTAAGCCAGACCCACAAGGTGGTGGCCCTGGTTCTCTTTCTCTCTCTCTCTCTCTCTCTCTCTCTCTCTCTCTCTCTCTGTATCTCTCTGCTTGAAAATGAATAAATAAAATATTTTTTAAAATGTTGCACAAATCTGCTATTTATTTGCAGCAGCAGAAGACTCAGATACACCCATACACCCCCCACCCCCTACATGAACACACAACTGAGTAAAAAATTTTAAAAAAAATTAAGCCTATTGACTAGGAAACATGTTTTAAAGAGGCACAGAGTACCATGGTTGATTAAGACAATGAACTCAAGTCAGGTATGGTAGCACATGTCTGTAATCCCAGGACATGGGAGGATAAATCCATCTTGAGCTACATAGTGAGCTCATGACCAACCTCATGGCTACACAAGGAGGCCATGTCTCAGAAACTTGAATGAAGCGCTGGGAAGATGGCTTGGTGGATAAAGTACTCGCCATACAACTCTGAGTACCTGAGTCTGAATCCTCAAGCCCAGTGTGAAAGCCAGAAGCTCTGCTGGGCTTCTCTAATCCCAGTGTGTGCCTATGGTGAGAAGGAGATGGATAGGAGAATGTCCTGGAAGACCACAGAGTGCTGAACAACAATGAAAGCTTGCCTCAAATGAGGTAGAAAGCCGGGCTTGGTGGCGCACGCCTTTAATACCAGTGCTCGGGAGGCAGAGGTAGGAGGATCGCCATGAGTTCGAGGCCACCCTGAGAACATAGTGAATTCCAGGTCAGCCTGGGCTAGAGGGAGACACTACCTTGAAAAACCAAAACAAAAAACAAAAAAAAGGTAGAAAAAGAAGACTCACCCAAAACTTGTCCTCTGACCTTCACAGGTGCATGTTTGCACTCACACACACTTGCACACACGCGCACACACACACACACACACACACACACACCAAATAAATAAAAATTAAGAAAATAATTAGTAGAGGTAGTGTGGCTGAGCTGTCTAAGGCACTGGATTAAGAAAATAATTAGTAGTGAGACAGAATAGAGAAAGCCAGGCATGTCTTAGGAACAGAGGCCCAGAGGAGACCAGAAGATGCCAAACACCTGATTTCTCATGACACAAGAATGAACATTCCTGGGCTGGAGAGATGGCTCAGCGGTTAAGGCACTTGCCTCCAGTGCCTAAGGCCCTGGGTTCAGTTCCCCAGGACCCACATAAACCAGACCCACAAGGTGGTGACCCTGGTGCGCTCTCTCTCTCTCTCTCTCTCTCTCTCTCTCTCTCTCTCTCTCTCTGCTTGAAAATGAATAAATAAAATATTTTTTTAAAAAAGAAAAGAAATTAAGGTCCACATAAGTTACTTGAAGGACTGGGGAAAGAGCTCAGTGGTAGCATGCTTGCCTAGCAAGGCGAGGCTCTAGGTTTGATACTTAGTACCCCCAAAGGGAAATTAAGCGATTGCAGTGAAGACCAGCCCAGTATTATAAACCACCGTTTCTCTTGTCTTCTGTGCAGCTAGCATCATTCACATCCAAATCTTCTGGCGTCTTCAGGGCCCTGGAGTACCAGAGTGGATTCCAGAGGTCCACTGAAACTGGCCTAATCATTCCATACATTCTTGAACTCCACCCTCCTTGGGCCTCCCATTCCCTCTGATGTCCTGGCTTGACCTACAATGTGGCACTTTCTGCAAATGTCAGATTTGGCATTTTGGATGGAGATTATATAAAACTGCCACAATCCCTACATCACTTGCATTTCCATTGATGTTTATGAGTCTTTTGTTTGTTTTTGAGGTAGGGTCTCACTCTAGCCCAGGCTGACCTGAACTCACTATGTAGTTTCAGGCTGGCCTCAAACTCACATTGATCCTCCTACCTCTGCCTCCTGAGTGCTGGGATCAAAGGCGTGCACCACCATGCCTGGCTGTTTATGAGTCTTAAACAGAATTGGGTATCTTAGTATTCTCTTTAAGAAAGCAATACATAATTACTAAATTAAGATCTGGAGCTGGGCATGCTTGTACAGGCCTGTAATCCGAGTACTCTGGAAGCCGAGACAGGAGGATTGCCATAGTCTGAGTGGTATAGCAAGTGTCAAGCCAGCCAGGACTATAGGAAAGATCTTGTGTCAAAAAAACAAAACAGGGGCTGGGGAGAAGGCTCAGCAGTTAAAGGTGCTTCTTTACAAATCTGCTGCTTCAATTCCCCAGCACGCATGTAAAACCTGTCATGATGCAAGCAGTTCGAATTCCTCTGTACCTAAGACAAAGTGCAGCCAGGAGAATCAGGAAGAGACTCTCTTGTGTTTAGAAGGTAGAAAGAAAGGAGAAACTCCCTGATTTATCCTCGTCCTCCACGTGCATGGCGTGGTATGGGTGCCAAGGCACATGCAAGCTCAGACACATACACACAGATACATATACAAAAGCATAATAAAAGTAAGTAGGCATGGTCATGCTTGCCTGTAACCCTGGTGCTGGGGTGGGGAGGGGAGACACAAGGATCACTGGGCTCACTGGTCAACCAGTCTAACTTAAAAACCAGGAGGTTCAAGTTCAGTGAGGGACTCTCTGAGAAATAAGGCAGGGAGAACAGATGATATCATCTTCGGGCCTCTGCATACACGCATGCACAGGAGACACACATCTGCACAAGAGCACACGTGTGTGCGCACACACACATCCCAAACAAAACAAAAACAACTTGTTTTGTAGCCAATGATGGCCTTGAACTCCTGATCTTCCTGTCTCCACCTCCCCAGGGCAGGGTTTATTGGTGAGTGCTCTACCCTGGGTGCTGAGGCTACTATTTTCTATTTACACTAGTAAACACACCCTGAGATAGGCTTGTCCATGATTGGTACACGCAACAACAACGACAAAATAACCCTCTCAGATGGGAGAGGGGTATCATCTAGAGAAAATGCTACCACATAGCCATGGATCTTTCCCGCCTGAGGTACAGGAATTGAACCTAGGACTTCATGCATGCTAATACAAGCCCTCAACCACAGAGCCCTTTGCTGTTGTTTTGCTTTGTTTTATTTTTCATGTTTGCTTTTGCTTTTTGAAACAAGGCCTCAGGTAGTCCAGGCTGGCCTCAAACTTTAAATATATATATATGCCAGGTGTGGTGGCCTTTAATCCCAGCACTTGGGAGGCAAAGGTAGGAGGGGCCATGAACTGGAGGTCACCATGAGACTACATAGAGAATTTTGGGTCAGTTTGGGCAAGAGTGAGACCCTAACTTGAAAAAAAAAAAAACTTTTTAAAACACTAATTAAACTGGGCTTGGTGGCACATGCCTTTAATCCCAGCACTCAGGAGGCAGAGGTAGGAGGATCGCCATGAGTCTGAGGCCAGCCTGAGACTATAGAGTTAATTCCAGGTCAGCCTGGGCTAGAGTGAGACCCTACCTCAAAAAAAAAAAAAAAACATTTATTGTAAGCAGAGAGGGGGCAGGGCTTCCAGCCACTGCAAATGAACTCCAGATGCATGCACTACTTTGTGCATCAGGCTTTAGGTGGGCATGGGGGATTTGAACTTGGGCCATCAGGCTTTGCAAGCAAGCACCTTTAACCACTGAGCCATCTCTCCAGGCCCCTCTTCCCCTGCCAGTTTTAATTAACTTTACTTTGAGAAAAGAACTGGCTAAATTGTCCAGTCTGACTTTAATCTTGTAATCCTCCTCAGTCTCTTGGGTAGCTGAGATTACAGACCAGTACCACCAGGCCTGGCTCAGATATATGTATTATTATCTATAACTAATAGACCTTGTGCATAGCATCTGATTTATACTGTGGATACCACGGAAAATAGTGGACGGGTTCTACTACAATTCTCCTGGTACAGACTAAAGATGTCTTTGCAAGGTCTCCGGGTTACTAAGGGTAAGGGGAGGTTCTAAATTCTGCTCCCCTTTCCAATTCCAAAAGGATTTTGACCTTTGCAAGGTCTCCGGGTTACTAAGGGTAAGGGGAGGCTCTAAATTCTGCTCCCCTTTCCAATTCCAAAAGGATTTTGACCTTTGCAAGGTCTCCGGGTTACTAAGGGCAAGGGGAGGCTCTAAATTCTGCTCCCCTTTCCAATTCCAAAAGGATTTTGACCTTTGACTGTCACCTTTTACAGGCTTAGATGGCCCAGGGATGAGGCTTAACATTTGCCTCTGAACACTTCTCTTTGAGATCCTTCCCACAGCCCTCCCATTCACAGGACACAAAGCCTGTTAACAGGGCTGCACAAAGAACCCATACACAAGATAAGTAGAGGTCATTTTCCTGGTAATTTGGGGATGAGAACTTGTTTGGGGGGGGAGGGTGTAGGTTGTCACTTCAGGTGAGTCATCTAGGTTTATGACATTATTAGCATCATTTCTCACCTCTCCCCTTCTGGTGGGCAGAGGTGTATCATGGGCCACAATGGCATCTGGCATGACATTTACCACTTCACCCCTTACAGCCTGCTTAGGCAGGGCCTGGCCTGGAGCTGGCAGAGCCCAGAGGAGGAGGAGAGGAGGGAGGGAGTTTTCCCAGCTGACTCAACTCCCCACCCTCTCCTGGGCCACCCTGCCACCCGCCCAGCCTCCAGCCTCTTCACTTTCCATTTCCAGGCCTCCTGGGCCGCAGGCTCCCGGGGAGGGAGGGCCATCTCGCTGCCCAGGGCGTCTGTCTGCAGCCTGGGCTGCCAGGGCACCATGCCCACTGCCTGGCGGGCCTGCTCTCGGGACCATTCCACTGTGCGGTGGCGCAGAGTTCGGAATATAGGTCAAGGTGCTCTTAGGAGGGCCCAGGGGAGGATCACCTGACCGAGCGACCGAGACCGACCGAGCGACCGGGAGGTGTGTGACTCAGCGGGAAGGGCTGGGAGGGAGGGGTGGAGCAGGGCCCTCGGGAGGAGAAGAAGCAGGAGGAGGTCAAGTGGCCCGTCTGGCTGATTGTCAGCTGAAGGAGGAAGAGGCTGCTGGAGACTGAAGGAGAGATAAGATGACCTGGGCTGACCCTATCAGAGATGGCATCCAAACGCACTCCAGGGTATCAGTCACCCTCCCAGTGAGCTGTCACCACTCCCAGATCCCACTGTCCCCTCTGGCTGTCCAAGTGAGAAACCAAATTCACAGGCAGTTCCTCCTTCCAGAATCCCACCCACCCAGCCCCTGTCACCCAGAGGCGGTCACCCTGATCAAAGGCAACCCCGATCGTGCCATCGTCCTTCCCCCCCTCCACACCCCCGAGCCAATGTGCAGAGTTACGAACCCATTTTATTATAGGCGTCCACAGGGCGGGAACCTGCTGTCCTCTCCGGGGGTCAGGGAGCTGCGGCGGCAGCTGGACCCACGCAAGCTGCACGGTCCCAGCCTCACTCACTTCCTCTGGCTCCAGCTGCGGGTTCCTCCCAGCCAAGCAGGGAGTTTCCTCATTCTCCAGGCTTCTTGGCTAGCTGCGCAGGCCACCCTCACCTCCCACCCCCAGCCGCTCACCACCCTCTCTCTGCGGGCAGCGCTGCCGGGACTCCCTGGTTCCATGAGTCAGAGCCAGGCTGGAGACAGACAGCAGGCTTCCTTTATTGAATCAGCGTCCTGCCCTGCACACCACACAAGGAAGCTATAATTACTTGTTTGGCCCTGCTCTGCTGAGAGCTGAGCCACAGACGCTGGGAGGGACGGTTCCTGATTTCTGCATCTATCTAGTGCACCCCAGTTTGGAACTAAGCTTAACAGCCAGGGGTTAAGGGCGGGTTACACAAATATCAGAGGTTTTGCATATGTGATGAGGTGTCCAGGGCCTGGATACCCATGGAGACTGCTAGAAAGCAATGGCTGGATCTAAGTAAGCTGCCTGGAGTTTTGGGGTTTGTTTATTTTTTTTTCTGGTTGTTTTGTTTAGAATGCCTCCTGCTTCATTGCCAATCAATACTTGATGAGGCAGGCTGCTTGATGTTGCTTTGGAGAGATAAAGGAAAAGGCCACAAAATATTGTTTTTGAATCTCCAGGTTAGGAAAGGTTAATCCTTCAAGTATGATAGACACAAAATCTCAGGCCTCTCAGCCTAGGGAACTGTTTGAAAGCTGGAAAAATAGTTGGCTACAAAATTAAAAATAAAACCACAAAATTGAAATAATATAGTTCGTCTTCATTAATTGTTCAGTTTCCTTTTCATTGATCGATTGGACTGATCGGATCGATCATTCATTCTTTCAAGCATTCCCACTTGTTCCACAAACATTATTTTGTTTTCATTTTTTTTTAACTTAGTTTTTCGAGGTAGGGTCTCGCTCTAGCCCAGGCTGACCTGTAATTCCCTATGAAATCTCAGGCTGGCTTCGAACTCATGGCGATCCTCCTACGTCTGACTCCTGAGTTCTGGGATTAAAGGCCTGCGCCACCATACCCGGCTTAAAAATATTTTCATTTATTTATTTGTCAGCAGATTGAAAGAGAGAGAGAAAGAAAGAGAAAGATAAGAGAATGGGCACGCCAGGGCCTCTTGCCACTGCAAACAAACTCCAGATGCATGCGCCACTTTGTGTATCTGGCTTCATGTGGGTCCTGGGGAATCAAACCTGTGCCATCGGGTTTTGCAGGTAAGTGCCTTAACCACCGAACCATCTCTCCAGCCCTGTTTTCATTTTTTTAATGTAGTGTCTCAGTCTAGCCTAGGCTGACCTGGAACTCATTCTGTAGCCTCAGGCTAGCCTTGAACTCTCAGGGATCTTCCTACCTCAGCCCCCTGGGTCCAGGGACTAAGCACTTTTTAAGCTGTTTCTATGCCAGGCATGGTTATTTATAGGCATCAGGAGTACCTAAGCACTAAATCATTAAGATTCAGACAGCACTACACAGGCAAATAGTCCTGCCCTTGTGGGTCAATAATAGATGGGTAAATTAGACGGTATGTTAAAGATAATAAGTGCAATTAATAACAGAAAAAATAGAGCAAAGCTACGGAATTTGTTAGAGGAGGGATTCACAAACATCTCACGATATTTGAGAATAGAGGTTAAATCTCTCTCACATTGTTTCAAATCTGCATGAAGCTTGCTGAGAAATGATAAACTAATAAAACGAGGTCCATATGACTAGAGTAAAATTGGGGAAATTCTTCTGAGCTTTGTTTATAACCAAAATATGGGTGCATTTTAAACATATTCAATGAAGGGATAGACAGTGAAAGTGTCATGGCATTTGACTCTGCCTGTGGTTATAGGTAGATACCTCATTCAATAATTTATTGGGCACTTTTAATAATAGTGGTTAAGAACTTGGGTGTCAGATGCCACAGCTAGGACTCTGGCTCTATCATTGACTGCTTGTGTGATTCTGGGAAAGATACTTAACTTCAGTTCCCCATCGACAAAATGGGGGTAATATGGAACCTACCTTGTAGAGTTTATGGAATGGTTAAATGAAACAATAAAAATAAACGTGTTATTTAACATAGCATCTGGCACTTAATAAACACTTGATAAATATTATCTATAATTATTGTGGTGGTTTATTTTATGAAGGTGATAATGATGAGGTACAAGACACTGTGGTAGGTATTGGGGAATCAGGGTTAAATAAGAAAGTGACCCAGTGCCAACCAGGAAAGACTTTGCAAGCATACCTAGCTGTATTAAATCATCACAGTTCCCTTATAGGGTATGATGGTTTATACTGATTATCTTATAATTTGACAGGACCTGGAATCACCTGTGAGGGATTGTTTAGATTAGGTTATCGACTGGACATGCCTGTAAGGGATTATCTTGATTAAGTTAATTGAGATGGGAAGACCCACCTTAACTGTGGGCAGCACCATTCCATGGGCTGGGGTCCTGGACTGAATAAAAGGAGAATGGCTGAGCAGCAACAATGGTCTCTCTGTTTCTTCGCTGCACTGAAGGTGACCAGCTGCCTCAAGATCCTGTGCCATGCCTTCCCCATCATAATGGATTGTGATGTGGAAGTATAGGCTGAAATAAACCTTTCCTTCCTTAACTGATTTGTGTCAGGTATCTTCTCCAGCAACAAGAAGGTAATTAATATGCAGGGTAATCCTCACTGAACTCATCACTCAAGCCTCATCACTGCAAGCCATGTTCAGAAAGTCAATAAGCACAAAGTGACCACAAGAAGTACCCTTCCAACCTGAAAAAAAATTATGAAATCTGAGAATACCAAGTATTGGGAGGATAGTATCAAAAGGATCGTCGCTGGGATCGTGATTTGGTGAATTCACACTGTTTTTCAGAAGAAATGTATAAAAATGTTCAGTTCAGCATGTTCAATGTGGTGAAATAACCCAAGTATCCATTGGTGGGAGAATAAATAAATATGCATGGAATAGAACAGAGAGAACCACAATATAGTAGTGAAAAACAATAGTATGCATGAATTTTAGCAACATAACATTATGAGAAAAATGTATTATAGGAGAGTATATAAGCAGGATATATTTTTTTTGTTTTGTTTTTCAAGGTGGGGTCTCACTCTAGCCCAAGCTGACCTGGCATTCTCCATGTAGTTTCAGGGTGGCCTTGAACTCACAGCGATCCTCCTACCTCTGCCTCCCAAGTGCTGGGATTAAAGGTGAGTGCCACCATGCCTGGCCCAGGATATTCTTTTAAACAAGGAAAAAACGACAAATACCAACAATATGTCTTTTACAAAAACATGAAATAAACCGGGCGTGGTGGCACACGCCTTTAATCCCAGCACTTGGGAGGCAGAGGTAGGAGGATCGCTGTGAGTTCAAGGCCACCCTGAAACTGCATAGTGAATTCCAGGTCAGCCTGGACTAGAGCAAGACCCTACCTCGAAAAACAAAAAAACAAAAACAAAAACATGAAATAAAAGTTAAGGATTCAGTTAGAAAAAGACAAGGTGATGGAGAAGGAGAAACAGAAGAGAAATGTCTGCAGTGGGTTCATTAGGTTATGAGCACATAAATATAGATTAACAAATCACCAGATGGAGGTTGTGCAAAGTTCAACCGAAAATGAAAGGATGTCATGAGTCAATTTATAAATAGCCCTGTGCACTCGGATTCAATAAAAAGTTAAAAAACAAAACAAACCAACAAAAACACCCTACTCTGGGGCTGGCATGAAGGAAGAGGAAGGGAGGTTGAGGAGGAAGGATGGAAGAAAAGCAGGGGACGGGCAGTCGCATGAGGAACCAAAGGGCCCTTCATCCATTCACAGCTGCTGTGCTGCTTAGAACTGTCATCTGGGGT
>PVHP010055432.1:0-10113 GCA_004024765.1 Zapus hudsonius | reverse complement strand
TGAGGCATCTTCAAGGCTATCCAAGTTGGATTTATGTTTCCACCATACATACTAGTCACAAATCTTAACTCCATGACTTCATTGACTACAAGCCCAGAGAACTCTTCTTTCTGGTACTTGGACTCAGATTCCTGATGGCCTCCACCAGGTACCACCGGATGTGCCATGGATGTTGTGTGCCTTGTCCTGTGTGTGATTCACCATTAAAGAACACTTTCAGTTCTATTTCTATAGGTCAGAAATTTACTATGTAGTCTCAGTCTGGCCTCCAACACAACAATCCTCCTACCTCTGCCTCCCAAGTGCTGGGATTAAAGGGGTGTATCACCATGTCCAGCACACTGCAAACATTTTTTAAAATTTTTATCTATTTACAAGTAGAGAGAAACAGACAGACAGACAGACAGACAGACAGACAGTAGGCACACCAGGGCCTCTAGCCACCAAACGAACTCCAGAAGACCACTTTGTGCATCTGGCTTTATGTGGGCACTGGGAAATCAAACCTGGGTCCTTAGGCTTTGCAGGCAAGTACCTTAACCCCTGGCCCATCCTTCCAGCTCATGCTGCAAACATTTTAATGATTATTACCCATACCTTTTGGAATAAACAAAGGATTTAATTTGTCAGAAAGAAAGAAAGAGGGGCTGGGAACCAGGCATGGTGGCGCATGCCTTTAATCCCAGCACTTGGGAGGCAGAGGTAGGAGGATCGCCATGAGTTCAAGGCCACCCTGAGACTACAGAGTGAATTCCAGGTCAGCCTGTGCTAGAGACCCTATCTCGAAAAACCAAAAAAAAAAAAAAAAAAAAAAAGAAAGAGGGGCTGGAGAGATGGCTCAGCAGTTAAGGTGCTTGTCTGCAGAGCCTGAGGACTGAGTTCAATTCTCCAGTACCTACGTAAAGTCAGATAAACAAAGTGGCGCATGTGTCTGGAGTCCATTTGTAGAGGCTGGAGGACGCCCTCAAAGCCCATTCTCTCTGTCTCTTCTATCTTTCTCTGCTTGAAAATAAATAATAAACAAATAAAACCAAAAGAGAGAGAGAAAGAAGGTTGAGTTGGTAGCTCAGTTGTTAAAGTACTTGCCAAGGACCTGAGTTTGAGCCCCAGAATCCATGGAAAACAACAGCAACAGCGACAACTAAAACCATCTCTAGGATAAAAAAACAACAAAACAAAACATGAAAAGGGATGTATGTCGAAAGGTGTGTAAATTGTTAGATGACCTTCTTTGTTCTTAGGGTTCCTCTATCTGGGAGTCATCCCCTGTTCTTCTACCTGTTCATCCACTTTCCATGACTGTGACAAAGTGACTGAGATGATCGACTTAAAAACAGGAAAGGTTTATCTGGGCTCATAGTTTCAGTCCATGTTGTTTGTTTCTGTTGCTTTGGGCCTGTGGCGGCATAATACTTCATGCCAGGAGCACATAGCAGAGGAGACTGTTCACCTCATGGTGGCCATGAAGCAAAGACAGAAACAGGAATGGAAGAGGCTGGGATCCCTATGTCCCCTTCTTGGGCATTCCGCTAGTGAGTAACTGCCTTTCACCAGGCCCTACTTTTTAAAGGTTTCACTAATTCCCAATAGTACCAAGGGCTGGAGAACATACCTTTAACACATGGCCCTTGCTGACCTTCCAGTCTGCAGTCTAGGCTGGTCAGTCCTACAGCTCAGTTCTCCAAGTTGTCATTTTATTCACAGCCCCACTGCTCTGACTGGCTCAGGGGCACCTTCCCTGGCTCTTACCTTATCTCCTGCCAGTCTGTGCTCTATCCTGTGTCTTCCAGCGCTTACTGTCACTGTCCTCTTGCCAGGTACCAAGCTGTGGGGGTGTTTTGATCTTTCCAAGGGTCCTCACTTTGGGATAAAGGGTGTGTTCCTCTTACATAATGTCCAGTGTTCTGAACAAACGACACTCTGGATTTCCCCTGGACGTCATCATTTTAGGACCTCTGCTGCAGCTTCAGGGATTAATGTGATTCCTGAAGCCTCCACCCTCCTGCTTAGAACATTCCCCCAGTTCCCTCCCAGATTCCCATGTAGACTCCTACTCATCAACCCAGCTGAGTCACTGCCCTCTCTGAAGTCAGTCTTCATCCTGCCCCTAGTGGGTTAGGTCCCCGCTCTGTCCAGGCACCCTAGGCATCCTCAGTCCACTGCCTCAGTGACATGTCTGCCATCTGTCATGATTTCTAACTATGAGCTGATGGAGGCAGAGAGTAACCTCATGTGACTAACCACAGAGCGCTTGAGTTGAGCCACCGGTGGCTTTGCTGGTATGGCTATCAGACCTTGGGCAGGTACCGGTGACAAAGGTGGGCTGCTGGGAACATTGCTGAGAGGAAGCTGGCTGCAGGCATTTGGGAAGTCAAAGAGTGACTGAGATTTAGTTGATAGATTGTAGACAGAGGAGTCATACTTGCCCCAGATAAATTTCTGAGAGTCCTTCCAGATCTAAAAAGAGGAAATAAAAATAGATCGTCTCTCCGAATGCCCAACCCTAGTGTGGAAACCACAGAGCTTCATGGCATGCCATCCCAATAGGCCTGGGGGGTTCCTAGACTCCCACAATTTCTATCGTAACTGCCATTGCCTAACCAAGTCTCCTAAAGCAGAGACACGGGTGGCCATGGGGAGAGATGCAATCCATGCCTCGTGCTGGCATTTCTGCTCTCTCGGGAAGCCCCACGGGGAAGTCCTTCACAAAGGACCTTGGTCTTCCTGTTGTCCTGTCCAAAGCCTTGTGGTGGATGTGAGTGATAGGAAGGGGCGTGTAGAGTGAGGCCGTGAGCTGAGCCAGAGCTGGAGGTGTAGACAGAACAAGGAAGCTGAGGGAAGAGAGGGCTTCTGGGAAGTGTGGGCAAGAGCTTCTGGGAAGTGTGAGCAAGAGGGCTAAGTAGTGCAGAGAGGCTGGGGTGATCCAAGAGGCCCTGAAATTGCTCAACTGACTCCAGGTAGGTGATGAGCTCCAGGGCAGTCAGAAATCCCGTCACAGAATGGATATGCCTTGAGTTCTTTCCACTGGTTGACAGTTTGAAAAGTGAGATCACAAAAGCCCTGGGAACTCAGCAGAGCAGGACTTACGCTCTCGTCCTTATACATGGGGAAACGCGCTGGGCTGAGTTTTCAGGTCTTGGTCAAGAATGAAGTGGCAGAACTGAGGTGAAAGCTGCTGTGTCCCTGTAGTGTGGTGGGAGCTACCAGGTACTTGAGTGAGCCTTGGTGACCTTGCCTGGGGTCATGGGATCTTGAGAGAGAGGACTATTGTCTGGGGCTGGAGAAGAGAGAGGGGGAGAGAGAGAGAGAGGATAAGAGATATCTCGGTGGAAGGGTCTGAGGAGAGGGGACTAAAGTATTAGGACTATTTCTTATTTTTTAAAATTTTTTATGATTTTTGGGTTTTTCGAGGTAGGTTCTCACTCTAGCCCAGGCTGACCTGGAGTTCACTATGTAGTTTCAGAGCAACCTCGAACTCACTGTGATGCTCCTGCCTCTGCCTCCCGAGTGTTGGGATTAAAGGTGTGCGCCACCTTGCCTGGCTAGGACTAGTTATTTATGTATTTTTTCACTTTAAACAAGATTTTATGTAGCCCAGGCTGCTTTTGAACTATGTACCCAAAGATGATCTTGAACTTTTAATCCTCCTGCTTTAGCCTCCTGAGCTCTGGGGTGTCAAGTGTGTACCCCAAGTGGTGTTTGCATACTAGGCCAGCGCTGTACCAGCTGAGTCTCGTTCCCAGCCTGAAGACTGGTTCTTAACAGGGTTTCCTTCCATTGCAGTCTGGTGGGCTCCTCTGCATCTTCACCTTCCCTGGCTTTCCTGCAGGGTGGGCACTGGAAAAGGCTCTGAGATGCCCCATCCAGTGATGCCAGTGAGTGATCCTCAGTCTCCCTGCCAGCGAAATAGCACAGGACACAAATTGATCAAACTTCTCTTGAGCAACACCTGCAGTTAAACAAAAAGCAAAGGTAAAAATGTCCAAGCCCACAGGAAATGAATTCTCAGAGCAAAAACCACAAGGAGAAAGTATCTGTTGTTCTCACAGAGATCCCAAGTTTTTTTTAGCTCTTTTTTTTTTTGACAGTTCAGGTGCCCAGGATTGAATTTCTGGAAGATTCTTCTGCCTGGAGACTTGAGCTCTAGATTAGATAGTCATGCAATATTCACCATCTATCCATTCCTAAGCTTATTAATTCACCCAGGGTTGACTGTGCTACCCAGACACCCGAGATACAGCAGTGAACAAGACAGACCCGACCCCTGCCTGTGTGGAGGCTAGACACTAAGCTTGCAGGGCGGTGGTTATACAGACCGTGCACAGCAGGAGCTCTGCAGGAGACGTACAGGATGTGTGAGACAGGCTCTATTCTGTCCGAGGTGGCCACAGAGGGCTTCCTTCCGTAAAGATATGACTGTCACACTGAGGGACAAGAGGGAACAGTGTCTCGGGCAGAGGAACTAGCAATGAGAACCAAGATATCCTGTTATCTGTGCAGCTGCAGAGAGTGCTGGTAGCTGAAAGGCATAGAGGAACCCAGAGGCAAGTTGCCCAGAGGGGTGACTCTGGGTTTGGCAATAATACCCAGAGGAGCAACTGCCCTCTAACTGCTTCAGGAAGACCTCAAGTCTTCAAGTGGTAGGACAGCTTTCCCCAGAAGGAACTTGCATCTGGGGAAAACCTGGCATCTGGGGAAAACCAAGACAATTCTAAAATCAGGGGCCTCGGTTCCCCAAGGGCAGGTGCACAGTCTGGGCTTGCTGATGGCTGTCTCTAGATGATAGTCTCATGCAGCACATTCTGCTTTTGTGTGTCACCATGCAAAGGAAGGCAAATTCATATTTCTCCTATCCAAGTACTAACTAGGCCTGACCCTGCTTAGCTTCTGAGATCATATGAGATGGCTGTGTTTGGGGTGGCATGGCCCTAGAAGAGAATTCATATTTCTAACTACAAATTGGATTGACTGATTAGGATTGCGTCTTTGTCCAGCATGGGCATTCACCATGGAAGAGGCTCAGCAGCACGTTGGGTCAAAACATTGAATGAATGACTCCAGAAATGGGCTCAGAGGTCATCTATGTAAGCAGCAGAGGGAGACTCCAGCCTTCCCAGGCAGAAAGCACATGTCCTGGAAGGATTTCGGTTGTGGCAGGTGCCTGCAATAGTCAGGCAGACATAACCAGCTCAGGGTGATATACACAGGGTTTTCCATAGGAGCTATTCTCTCTGCCTTTGGGTAATTTCCTTAGGATGCAAGGCCCCCCACTGGCCTAGGTCACTGCTTGCATCCCAGGTGCAGATGGATGGGTGGGGGAGCATGTGTCCTTTGGTTGGTGGGGAATGGGGAGTTCTTAGAATCATCTGAGTGGCCACCAAGTCTGTCATTGCCTCCAGAGATGGGGATTTTATGGTGCCACAGTATGCTAGGATTCTATGGAGGGTTATTCATAGGGCAGGCCCTGAAGATGGTCACAAGTCTTCCAGGGAATGTTGAGGCAGGGCAGCCAGGCATCAGGCAAGTCAGCGGACTTCTGAACCTCAGTGTCCCCATGTGTGAAATGGTTTAGTGCCCAGAGTGGTGCCAGCCAGTGTTATTGCTGTCTTGTGATTGGTGGTAGAAAAAAAAATGGTCACTGCATTCTCTTGTCATCACTCCCCGGTGCCACCCTCCAAGGAAGGAAATCCAAGTACAAAACCCAAAGGAGTTCCAAAGCAGCAGTACAGCTTTATGCAAAGAGTCTGCGTGAGGCTCCTTATGACACGTGCAAACAGGATGCTTTTTGTTTTTTTGGGGGGAGGGGTCGTGCTGGGATTGAATTTAGGACTCTGCTTATTTAGTATGCAAACAGTCTACCATTGAGCACCATACCCAGTCCATAAACACAAGATTTTTCTTTTTACATTTTTGCACTGCAAACTTTTGCAGAGTTTTGTTTGTTTGTTTGTTTGTTTGTTTGTTTGTTTGAGGTAGGGTCTCGCTTTAGCCGAGGCTGACCTGGGAATTTTCTATGTAGTCTCAGTCTGGCCTGCAACTCACAGCGATCCTCCTACCTCTGACTCCCAAGTGCTGGAATTAAAGGGGTGCACCACCATGCCCAGCACACTGCAAGTATTTTAAAAAATATTTTATTTATCTGTTTGAAAGCATTGTGTGAGAGAGAGAGAGACAGACAGACAGTGGGCACACCAGAGCCTCTAGCCACCCAAACAAACTCCAGAAGGCTACTTTGTGCATCTGGCTTTATGTGGGTACTGGAAAATCGAACCTGGGTCCCTAGGCTTTGCAGGCAAGTACCTTAACCCCTGACCCATCCTTCCAGCCCATGCTGCAAACATTTTAATGATTATTGTTAAGCATACCTTTTGGAATAAACAAAGGATGTAATTTACCAAAAAGAAAGAAAGAGGGGCTGGAGAGATGGCTCAGCAGTTAAGGTATTGTCTGTAGAGCCTGAGGACCGAGCTCATATCTCCAGTACCTACGTAAAGTCAGATGCACAAAGTGGCACATGTGTCTGGAGTCCATTTGCAGAGGCTGGAGGAGGCCCTCACAAGCCCATTCTCTGTCTTCTATCTTTCTCTGCTTGAAAATAAATAAACAAATAAAACCAAAAAGAAAGAAAGAAAAAAAGAAACGAGGGTTGAGTTGGTGGCTCAGTTGGTAAAGTCCTTGCCAAGGACCTGAGCTTGAGTCCCAGAATCCATGGAAAACAACAGCAACAACGACAACTAAAACCATAACCCTATGCATGGTAAGCAAAGCCCTGTGAGCCTAGCACTGGGGAGACAGAGACAGGTGAATCTCTGGGGTTCACTAGCCAGCCAGTGCATCCTAATTGGTGAACTCCAGGCCAATGGGAGATTATCTAAAAAAAAAAAAAAAGTGGAAGACCCCTGAAGAGTGACACATGCACACAGACGTATATATGTACACACTCTCTCACACTCACAGATACAGATACACATGAAGGAAGCAAGAAAGGGAGTCCCCATCTGACATACCTTTGATGTATACTATTGAGGAGAGCCATAGCTATCTATCTATCTATCTTTCTTTCTATCTATCTATCTATCTATCTATCTATCTATCTATCTATCTATCTATCATCTGTCATCTCTCTCTTTTTACATATATATGTATGTCTACCAGGGCAGGCAGATCTACTTCATCCTAGATGCTCACATGACTGGTGACATGATGCCCCTTATTCGGCAACCCCTCCTCTCCCATTGAGATAATGTGGCCTCTCTCAGACACTGAAGGGCTGCAGACACTGTTGTGCTAACAGATATTTAGTAACCAGTTCTTCTAAACACAAAGCCTTGACATGTGGTATGGCCAGTTTCCATAGTGTAACCATTTCCACCCAGCCCATTACCAGTTGCTACTCGAGGAACTGGGGGAAGCTGTTGTGTGATATTTTCCACTCTGCCTAGGTACAATTAGGAAAAGTAACCCCAAAAGGATGAAATTGTAATGCAGTGGTTAGGAAGCAATGAGTTTTTTATTAGCTTTGCGCTTTCATTTAACTGAACTTTAATGGATATTTATGTTTAACAGCTGGTATGCCAAATTCATGAGAATTCAACAGTTGGATTATTGCACATTGTGTACTTGGGTCAAAATATACTGTACTCATGACTATACAATTATTATGTGTTAATTTAAAAAGTTTAAAAAATAAGCAGTTAACTCATGCAAGCCAGTGCACATCGACTCTAGCTTCTGGCTTGGGGAATCCATCCCAAAGAGAGGCTGACACCAAGACCAGCCTGTCACCCTGAGCAGCTTTCTCACATGTCCAGTTCTTTTCTGAAACTGGGGTATGGTGGCACAAGCCTGTAATCCCAGTGGAGGCTGGAGGATTAGGAGTTCAAGCCAATCTCGGCTATATAGCAAGTTCAAGGCCAATGTGGCCTACAGGAGACCATATCTGAAGCAAATAAAAATATTTTATTTGCTCTAGAACTCTCTCTGACACTTTACTTGTTTACTGCTTTAGGTTGGATCTTAAGTATCTCCCCAAATTCATGTATTAAAGGTGCTATTGGCAGGTAGTGGGAACTTTAAGAAGGGAGGCAGAAGAAGGTCATCAGGGGTGTGCCCTTGAAGGGGATGATGGAATCCCAAACTCTTTCTCCTTTCCATCCTCCCTCCTTCCCTTCCTCCTCTTTCTCTCTTTCTTTTTTTAATATTTTATTTATTTGCAAGCAAAGAGAGAAAGAAGAGAGAGAGAGAGAGAGAGAGAGAGAGAGAATGGGCATGCCAGGGCCTCCAGCCACTACAAATGAACTCCAGATGCATGCGCCACTTTGTGTATCTGGCTTTACATGGGTACTGCGGAATTGAACCCGGGTTGTTAAGTATTGAAGACAAGCACTTTAACTGCTGAGCCCATCTCTCCAGCCCTCTTTCTTTTTCTTTCAAGCAGTCTTAAGAAGCCCAAGCTGGCCTTCAACTCCTTATGTAGCCAAGGGTGTCTTTGAACTCCTGATTCTCCTGCCTCTATCTCCCAAGTACTGGGATGTGCCTCATTGAAAAAGCTGGCTCCTTTTCACAGATCCAACTGAGAGGAAGAGAGAGGGAGAGAATCCAGAGAGAGCTCAGACTGCTCTCTGCATTCCTTAGGCTGGATTTCCAGATCCACCCCCAGTAACACCTTAGGACTAGACCCCAGGATCCACCCACAGTGATACCTCCTCCAGCCAAGATGCTGGAGACAAGCTTTTAATAAAACTCCTTGAATCTATTGGGGGACATCCATTCAAACTACCACACTGGCTGACCAAGGAACCCCAGCGATTTTCCTGTCTGTCCCTTGCAAGACTAGGGGTTACAGGCATGCAAGACCATATATTGTAGCAAAATGAGTGTGAGCTCACTGCCCCCCCTCCCCTGCATTCACTGTTAACATCCTACTGATGTTTGTCGCCAGATGGCCAATCTCATTGCATGAAGTGGAAAACTGTCAGGGCTCTGAAGTTCTGTGAGATAAAGAAGAGATAAGGCCGGAGAATACCTGGGGAGAATATCTGAAACCTATTGTAAATGTGTAAACTGTTAGGTGATGGTAACTGGCATGTGTAATGTCACATACCTACTCTGTACTGACTATAAAACCCCTTGTCAACTGGGGTGCGAGGCCCAAGACCTTTTTCCTGAGCTTGGAGCCCCTGGGCCCGGGTTTAGAATGAAACTTCACTCTCCTCTTGCCAAAACAGCTCTGTCTTTTGTCACTGGGTATTTCTGCAACACATACCCAGCTTTTTATGTCCGTGCTGGGGATCAAACTAGGGCCCCTCATGCTTGTGTGGCAAACACCCGCTGTGACATTTCCCCAGTCCCTGTTTTTCCTTCCTAAGTTGATTAGCTCAGCTCTTATTGAGACAGAAAGCTGACTAACACATTTGCTAATGACAGTGTGAATGCCCTGAGAACAGAACCATTGCTGGTTTGCTTCACCTGTGAATCCCCCAGTGCTTAGCCTAGTGCTGACCCACACATAGTAGGCCTTCAATAAACATAGGCTGATTGACTGAATGAATGAATGCAGTATGGCAAGAAACCTTGAAGGTTCTCACCTTATCTCTTTATGAGGTGTACTTTTCCTTGGACCTCAGTTCTTGGTGAGGCTTGACTCCTAGGGCTCCCTTCAGCTGTAAAATGTGTCTCTGTCACCAACCAACTGGCCAAGGGTTCTTTTGCTCTACCCAGAAAGAAATCATGGGTGGACAAGCAGAAGTTCTTCAAATTAGAGTATCTGGCAGGTTTCGGTTTCTTTGGTGTTTGGGGGGCAGCAGACAGGGAGAAGCAGCATTTAGTGGCACCCCTGGTGTTACAGTTAGTTCTCCAGGGCTAAGTAGCCCTTGGTGGTGGCCAGGGTTACAGCTCAACCTGTGGAACCATGGCCATGGAGACTTAACAGCTCTCTGAAACTCTTGGTGATCAGGCCTACAGGTCTTTTTGTTTGTTTTGTTGTTTTTGTTCCTTGCAGCCTTTTATCACTTTATTTTTAAAAATTGGGAATATGTGTATGAGATGGTTTGAATGTAAAATGTCTCCCATAGCTTCATGTGTTTGTGATTAAGCCTCGTACTTAATCCCCAG